>JAQZBX010054894.1:0-18542 GCA_029593785.1 Cabassous unicinctus | reverse complement strand
TGTTCCCTTTTTTTTTAGGAGGCACCGGTAACCAAACCCGGGACCTCCAAAGTGGGAGGGAGGCACCTAATTTCTTGAGCCACCTCTGTTCCCTGCTTTGTTGTATCTCTCATGTTTTTTTCTTCATGTGACTCTTGTTGCGTCATCATGTTATGTCAGCTTCCTGTGCCTGCCTGTCGCGTCAGCTTACTGTCTTGCTTGTCTTCTTCAGGAGGCACTGGGAACCTCTGCTCCTGGCTTTTGTTGTGTCTCTCATGTTTTTTCTTCTTGTTTCTCTTGTGTTATCTTGTTGTGTCAGCTTGCTGCACCTGCCCGTCGCACCACCTAGCTGTCTTCTTTAGGAGGCACCGGGAATCAAACCAGGGACCTCCCATGTGGTAGGCGGGAGCTCAATTGCTTAAGCCACATCCGCTTCCCAAATTATAACCATTCTTTTTATTTATTTTTAATTTTTTTAAGGCGGTACGGGGGATTGAACCCAGGATCTCATATGTGGGAAGTAGGCGCTCAACCAATGAGCTAATCCCTCCCCAATGAGAATTGGTTTTTTCGTTTGTTTGTTTTTAGGAGGTACTGGGGATCGAACCTGGACCTCGTACAAAGGAAGCAGGAACTCAACCACTGAGCTACACCCACTCTCTTGCTTTAGTTTTTATGTGTTTCAATGTACAATAGTGTACAAATTAACTTTCTTTTTTTTTTTTTTTCTTTACATTTCAGTTTTTTTCTTTAGAAGGAGTAAGTTGTATACAGGGTGGTTAAATGCTTTATAGATAAGGAAAAAAACTGCACTAGAACCAATTTAGTAAACATAGTTCCAGTCCAGCTTCTGAAAGGCACAGGTTGGGGCAGATGCAAGATCAAAGGATGCGCTCAGCACAGTGTCAGGCACAAACTTTTTTTATTGGGACTTAACGGACTAGAGAGGCTCTCCGGTGGCGGCAGGCCAGATAATGAAGATAGTGCTCCGCAAAGAGGCGGGAAAATGAGGGACAATATAAAGGGTCCCAGAATAAAGACATTTCATAACAGAGTTATGTATCTTTTTGTTGTAATTTAAAGGAGAGAATTGAAAATTTGTTATTTTGAAATAATTAGTTTTTGTAAAGGTGAATAATAGGAAGCGCACAGTATGATTCTTTAAAAGTAATCAAAATTTGACAAGATAGAGAAGGTACTTTCTTTGTCCAGTAGACTCCCCCCACATTATAATTTATACTTCCTTCATGCTCACTTGGAAGTATCTCTGTACAACATGTAGATACAATAAAAAAGTTTTTTTTTTTTTTAATTACAGAATAATATACAGTTTGCCCAAATATTTTTGTAGTTCTGTAGACAACCAGCAGGGGATCTCCTCTACACCCAGTTTCCATCCTGAGACAGTTGATAATAGTGACTATTATTATATTGTTGGGGTATTTATGGATTATTAGAATGTGGCTTTTAGAGAATTCTTAGTTGAAAATACATAATTTGATGAGACAAAATGTTACCCTTATTCATAACACTAGAAGTATTTAGAGATTGGTGATTGTTTAAAAATCACGTTTTATAGTAAGTGGTATTAATAATTGTAAACTTCAGAACCTTTAAATACTTGGCCTTTCTGAAGAAACATGGAATGTGTAATTGTAAATTGCCCAGCACAGTTCTTTGTATACAGTATGTTCAGAACAAGTCTTCAAAAAGAATGAATGTAGAATAAATTAATTTTAAGGTGGATCATTTAAATATTAGAAACATACTTTTTCCTTTTTCTTCTCAATTCTTTCACTCTTGCCACTTGATTAACAGCAGGATATAGAAAATGATAGGTGTATCACTTTCATTTTCTTTGATAGTAATTAGATAGATAGGTTCTTTGAAATGCAGTTTTCCCTGAAAATATAATTCTTGAATACGTCATATCTCCAAAAATTATTTGCCCAGTGAAAACTGATTTTGGGGGAAAAGATTTGGTATTGTCAGTTTGGTCAATGATAGGAACATAATAGCTTTTGAAACCATTTAAAAGTGAATTCCCCCCCCCCCCCAAATTTTGATCATTTTATGCTTATTAAATAAAAGTATTTGTTTTGAAAATTATGAAGAAATTTACAATATGGTTGCAGTGTAGAACCTCACTGTTAATATTAATTAAACCATAGAGATATGAAACTCAATGCTTTATAAACCCAAAGAGTAAATAATAATAATTAAAGATAAATGTTGGTGTTAAGCTGCTTTTTGCATGTTATTGAAAAACAGTAACTCATTGTTTTGTATCCTTGATTGTCAGTGTGAGATGTTTCTCTTCTATCTCATTGGAAATAATCATATGCAGTTGTCTGCAATGTTCCATGTAAAATGTGATGTGATTGTTTCTTCCTATTAGGACAAATATGAATGTTTGGAATTTTAGGGAATGTTTATAAAGTTTTTAGTGTGATCTGCTCATTTTAAGTGTAAACATGTGAAGATGAATTTATGGCATGTACCAAAATTTGCTGGGGTGAAAATGTCAATACCACAATCATTTTCACAAAAGAAAGGAAAAGGAAGCAATATTTTAGATATATTTGGATATCCTTTTCTTATGTTCTTAAAGCAGGTTGAAAGCAAAATACATTTTTAAGATTATTCTTGCTTTAATGTTCTATTAGTCCTAAAATAATTGTAACAGCAATTAATTAAATTTAATATATACAATGTACAAAGTGCATGCAGCTGTTTATATACATGGAAAATATGTACATTTGAGCATACAATAAAACACTAAATGAGAATAATACATAGAAATGAAATAGGCATAGCACTGTGATTATACTAAAAGCCATTGAATGTCCATTTTGGATAGATTGTATGGTGTGTGACTATATCTCGATAAAAAATATATAAAAAATAAAAAAAGAATATAAATATGAAACTTAAAAATTTATTTAAGAAAAAGTAGTGATCTTTCAGAGTTGTAAAAGAAATATTGCATCTTTAAATCTCTTAATTCTGACTTAGGTAATATCAAATTGAATAAAAGAAAATGTTGATCATTTGGGAAGTGGAAATGACATTGAAACATATTTAGTGTGCAGCTGTTGTACAGCAAATTGAAACTGACGTATTTCATCCCGTGCTTATTAAAACTTTGCTCTGTGAACATTTGAAACTTTTCTTTTGTTTCAGATATTTGGTTTCCAGGCAGGCCTGACTTCTTTGGACTGTCGGGGATCTTACTGCTTACCTGTACCAGTTATTCCTTCTTTCAGCACTGCTCTTTATTGTAAACTTCTGAAACTTCCTGCTTGCTGGTAAGTATTGTATGTTAAAATGTGGTGTAAGTTAATTTTCATTTATCTTAGGTGGGAGAAAAACACCAAATGTATAACTCCTATGGCAATCTGTTAGTTTTATTTAAAAAAAAACTGTGAAAAAATACCTGAACTTGTACTATTTTTTATTGAGACATCAAAATTCTTATTTTCTCTCTTAACTGTTAGTTCATAGTAGCTTTTATGGTAATAATAACTATTGTTGGGATAATAGCTATTAATCTATGTTAGACATATAGTGAAATATAGCTGCTTCAGAGCATAATAATTGCCTCTTTATTTTTTTTTAAGAAAGTACAAAGATAAAAATGTTGCAATTTATTATCATGGTCAAAGTTTTTATCTGTTAAATAACAATTTCATATGTGTTTAAATCCACTGAGAAAATAATGCTCATGACATAAAGTCAGAATATTGACGTGTGTAGTAGCTGCATTTTTTAGGAAAGTGAGTTTAGCCATTTTATTATCATTCAGTATTGGGTTACTTTTATTTGGAGATTTTATTTCCTTAAATTCATATAGATGTATAGAAAGAAAGCCAATACTTAATAATCATTACTTTCTTTAGTAAAAAGCAATATTTTCAGTGTATTTAAAGAAGTAATTATTTAAACATATGAAAAATAAAGTTCAAGTATATGAAATTATTTTCTAGTGAAATACTTCTACATTTTAAAAATTTGGATTATTTGAATTATTTGGATCATATCTGTGCTTTCTCATCCAAATTAGTCAGCTTCGTTTCCTAAGATATGCTTTCAATTTATTTATGAAAAGCAATACAACTTTTAGAAAAATAGATAAGTTTTCTTATCTAAAATACTTTATTTGGTAAAAATATACTTTTTGTAATAAATAACTTTTTAAATGAAATTGTAATGTAAATGCTTACATTTTCAAAGAGATTTATCTACTGATTTAGAAAATTAAAAAAATAAAAGTTGCAATTAATTAATTCTTGCAAACAGTTCCTCTATAAAATGAAACTATTATCAAATAATTATATTAATTTCTGTTGTTAATTTCATTTTGCCCATTCCCATTCATATCCCTCACATCATTTATTATGGTGTATAGAGATGGACCTTGCTTTTAAAATTTTTATTAAAGTATTCATAGTATGTTGCATTTGAACCAAGTTTTATATTCTCATCTCTCAAGAAATACAGGGTTCACAAGTAGAGCTAGGTACACTAATCAACTTTAATAGGTATTTGTGAAAACTGATAGCTCAGTTATGTGCTAAAATATTTATCATTTACAACTCTAAAATAAAAATTTCATCACAAACACTAATTTATTATAGAAAATGCTTAAGAATTTCTTTTTTTAAGAAAGCTAAAATTTCCAGAATGAATTAAACCCATTACGTGAAATGAGTTGAATGTTTAGACAAGTAATACAGTAGATTTATTAAGGCTTATTTTAAGGATAAGTAAGGGTTACTATAATTATTGTCAAATATCATTTAAAATATGTCTGCAGATATCTAAAAGAAAATATTCCAGTTAAATATTGAAAGCATCAGATCACAGAATGCTAATATTTATTTGGAACTATTTTGCTTTTGTGTAAATAAGACCACATGTATATTTTTTCAGTGTTATTTTTGCTGTGCTTTACAGAAGTATATTGCTTTGAAATATTTTCTTGAATTTTTTAAAATAAATACAAAGTAAACTCCTTAATATAATTAATCTAATCTTAGCCACTCTAAATTGAAAGTCATAAATAGAAAACTTAGTAAATTGAGAAGTGCAGTTTGAATTGAATAAAATACCAGATAAAATACATCATACAGTGCTTGAATTAAATCAAATCAGCATGAGGAGTAAGAGTTTTATTTAACTCATGTTGCGAGTGAGAATTATTTTTAGTAAGACTCCCTGGTTATGTCATTAAATGCCAACTATGTTCCCACTCATGGTCTCCCCCTTTCTTAAACAGCTGTTTCATTTGGATTTTTAAATTTCATGTGCCAGTATTTCTTAAAGCCCATTCTGTATATATAATACATATATATTCCTTTTAATAATGAGAAGAGTATATTTAATACAGCCCACTGCATTTGAAAGACATTTTATGGCCAATTGTGAAAAATTTTTAGGTAGTATGTTTTGAGTTAGCAATGAAAATCTAAACTTTATGTATATCAGCAAAATAGTTTATACTTTTTATTTAAAAATGTCTCTAAAGTGAACTGTTAATTATGCATGATGTTCCAAACTAGTACATTTTACCTTGTCAAGTTTGCTAATAGATTAAAAAAAAAAGAAAAATGTGATTCAAGTTACATTGAAAATAAGTTGTTTTCTCCCGTAAATATTCCTATTAAATTATTTTAGCCTCAGAGAGCAAACTATTACTAAACTTTCTTAGAATTTAATTTTTAAAAATATTTTTATTTTTTATCTTTCATTCTGTACTACATAGTTTCCAAACAAATAAATTCAAAAATAATTTTTCCCATTACTTCGCAACAAGATAATATTTAGTTCTTTCTGTTTGTTCCTCCATGTGTAGGTTATGGAGGGAAAGACACAGTGACCAATTATATTTAATGACAGAAATCTTGAGCAGTTAACTTAAGTTTTATCTTACCTTTTTAAAAAATAATGATGGGGAGCAGATACAGCTCAGTGGTTGAGCACTTGCTTGCCACCTACGAGGTCCTGAGTTAAGTCTCTGGTACCTTCTAAAACAAAACAAAACAAATAAAAACCAACAAAAAGTCAACTTTCATTGGGGAGCAGATGTAGTTTAGTGGTTGAGTCTCTGCTTCCCATGTACGAGGTCCTGGGTTCAATCCCTGGTACCTCCAAAACAAAAAAAAATAATGAGGTTGTTTAAAAGATAATAAAGGATTGATTAAAGGGCAGTAAAGTATCATAACCTTTTTATCACTAGCAGAATTATACCTGGCTCTCCTGTAGCTAGTTATTTTAAAAACTTCCACGTGGCAATGTTTTTGGATTCCTATACTTAAATTTTTTTTTGAAACAAACATAGAAACAGTAACAAACATTTCATCTCTGTTTTTAAAAAATTTTATTGAAATATTATATACCTACAAAAAGTGCATATATTATACAGCTTGAGGTATTTCATAAATGAACACATTGTTGTAACCAGCTCAAAGATCAAGAAAGCACATTCTGCATTCAGAAGCCTTGTCTGTTTTGCTTACAGTTAGCTCTCCTCCCGCCCCTCAAGGTTAATCATTATTCTGACTACTAATAACATAAATTGGTTTAATCTGTTCTTGGACTTCATGTAAATGGAATCATACAATATATATTCTCCTTTTTCACTGGCTTCTGCTACTCAAAATAATATTGGTGAGACTAATCCATACTGTGGAATGTATTTTTAGATTGTTCATTTTTGTTGCCATATAATATTCCTTTACATGAATGTTGATGATTTATCCCCTTTTTGATATGCAATTTTAATTAAAAAATAAGTTCCTTAAGTTTGTGTCAATTTTTTTATTCATTCACCATTTTTCCTTTTCTTTAAGAAGCTTCCATTGTATTATGGGAGATTAATGTCACTCATTAAATATTTATCAACTACCTGTAGTGTGCTAGGCCCTCCGCTAAGTGTTGGGGTTGGAGAAAATGCAATAGAATGCATTTTATACGGGATAAAATATTTCTTATAACCTTGAAAACTTACAGTCTAGTGGGGAAGACATATGATAATAGTTGCCTTTCAATACTAAACTGTGGTTTAAGTGGTATGTCCTGTAAGTTTACAGAAGCAGAAATTCTTTCTGAGACATCAGGGATGGCTTCAGAGAAGAGATGGCATTAGAATTAGGCTTTAATGACTGAATCAGATTTCCATGTTTTGAGAGGGTAGTTGGGGATGTGGGGGTGTGGGGGCTTCTAGGGAGGACAACATAGCTGAATAAAGTCAGGTTTAGTCCATTGGTGCTGTGAAAGGATACAGTGGGTGGGGGAGGAAGTTGGAAATTTACTTTTACCTGGACTTTGACACAATTAGGGATGTCTATGCTTTTTCATACGAACACTTAAAAATCGTTGAAACAGTTTATCAAATACTCATTTAGCCCAATTTCTTCCTGAGTCAAGTTTGTAAAGCTCTCCAACCATAATAAAGTCTCAGATTCACCTTGGTTTGTAATTTAGGGTTCAAGATGTGATTTTATTTATAGAGGGATATATGTAACATACTTTGGAAGTTCAGAATATAGAGAAATTACTTTTTCTTAGAAAGTCATGGAAAATATGTAAGAGGTAACTTCTAAGCAGGTTATTAATAGATGAATTGTATACGAAAGAATATTGTACTTTTTAATACTGTACTAGGTCTGTAGCTTAACAAGCCTGTGATGTTAAGTGATATACCCTTTTATGAAACTCAAGCTCAGAGAGGTAAATAACTTATCTGAAGTCATGCTGTTGTTGGACAAGAATTGATGTGGAGGATTATCTGATTCCAAAGCCATTCATCTCTTTCTTACCTGAAGAAGTGAAGATATACTTTATCTTTTGTTAATCAGCTTTGAAGGCCCAATATGCTTCTTGCCTTAGAGTAGTAAAAATAGATTTCTATGTGTCAGGAGGACAGTTATGATGTATAACTAATAAATCTGAACTCTGTTAGTACAAGTTCATAGTATATAGACATTCCCATGATGCTGATCTTACAAAATTGTAGATATTAGGGTTGGATGGAATCTTAGGTACCATATCAATTTCTGAGTATTTATGACACATCTCTGATTTATAGTCATCTATCTAGTGTTTGAACATTTTATTCAAAGGTAGTAAGCTTCTTTGTAGGGCAGTCAGGTTCATTATTGGGCAGCTCTAAAGTTCTTTCTTTTATTGAGTCAAAATCCATTCCCATGTGAAGTCCATACTTGGCTTTCTACCTAAGAATCGTGTTTTCTCTCTTCCATAATTATATATATAATATATGTCATGAGCCTTTCTGATTCTCATAGGAATGTGGGAAAACACATATGTATCTTTTCAGAATTGACGAATCCCTTTAAGCACCCATTTCTTTGCATATTACCAAATAGTCTGGGTTTCTTTTTCTTTTTTTTTTTTTTTGACTAGTTAAATTATTGAATAGTTCATTTGTAGGAGGAAGATGTTTCTGTGGAATCTTTCTTTGAGATCAGTGTTAATTAGGAGATTCAGAACTTGGTGCTAGTAGATTCATGGTATTGATGTTGTGTCTGAAGGAAGGGTGAGGCAGATACTTGTCCTTCTGCAGCCCTGGAACTGAAACTGATGCATCCATTTTTCTACCCCAGTTCAGAATGATACCAGGATAAATGCGTTCAGCTTTTAAAAGCTGGCCCTTCCATTTTAACAAAAAATGCCAATAATATTTTTGAGAGAAAAAAAGAATAAATAACCACACAGGGCTTAAAATGATGTGCTTAACCCATAGCCTGAGACCTCAAGAACCTGGAGGAGGATGTTTCTAATGGTCCCAGAGATAGATCTTTGTATCCTTTTGTTTCCAAAGCCGTGCTTATTTTCATCTGTCTACTTTTGTGATTAACAGTCTTTTTAACAGGATGTCTTAAAACTGAAAAGACTTTACTGGGATGTTAATTGTCTTATCTCCACCTTAGTGGGAGCAGCCTGATTTTCAGCATCTGGCATCTGAGATGTGTTTTCTTAAAATGTTTTGAACTGAAAAGAAGCATTGGCATCATCTATTACAATCTTCTCATTTCAGAGATGAAAAAACTAAGTCCCAGACAGGTGAAATTACTTGCCTAAGAGCACTCAGTTATTAATATATCAGTACCTGAATTTCATCATTATTTTGATTTAAGTCTCTTTCATCTGCACCAATTTGCTTTTAATGTTGTCTATCTTAATCTAACTCCAAAACGAGAAGTTTGTTTTGCCTTTTTTATGTATTTGCTTTTTGCATGAAATAGCCTTTAAATTTGACAGTTTTACTTTAAAATTGGTATAGCTTAATGAAGTAAAAAGTGATCAAGTGCATATTTGGGATAGTTCTTATTTTGGGAAGGAAGCGAAAGATGAATTTGGTAGAATTCTTTGAATTATTTTTTGCAAGTTTATCTTCATTGTAGTTTTTGCTCTTATGGTTTCCTTGGATGGTTGGCTTATAACAGAGTTTCTCTTTCTGCAGGAAATTGTATTAGTTTCTCCAGTATAAGGGAGATCTTTTCCTACTTACTTTTCTTCTCATTTAAAAAGTGTTTTAAAGATGTATATCTGTTAAGCCCTTCAAAAGTTATACATAGTATGTGACTTGCTTAGATTATAGACAAGTTCAATACTACTAAATAGAATAAAAATTAAAACAAACAACTATTAAATGATTATTCATTGGTCCGTTTCTTTTATTCAGGATAGACTTCAGGAAGATATAGAGGGTTTTAGGAACAATAGGAAAATTAGGATCTTAGTATCTTTCTTTAGATGAATTTGTAAACTCTTCATGGTTCCCATACGTCTGGGCTTACTATAAATATGTATGTATATAAATGTGTGTATGCATATATGAATATATGTACATATATTTAAGTTAAAGACCATGTTTAGAAATCCATATATACATTGGTTTCATGACCTTTTGTTATTAACAATAGTGCCCTATTAATTACCGGAAAATGGAAGGTGGTTTTTTTTTTTCAGCAGTAATAGTAAATGAATCCAAAATTAGTTTTGTTAGCCTTAGTTATTAAAAATATTTTGTCATAGATCTAGTGCTCATTGTTATTTGCTTTTGAAACTAAGAATGCTGAGCCATTCTTAAGTATTGAATCACTACAGCCACGGCATTTATCATTCCGATTTGAAGTTTATTTCTGCGATGGTAGATATTAACCTTGCTTTTTAGCCATTTGATGAAAGAAAATATATTTTAGCAGAGCCAGGCAGATATGAACACTATCCAGTGTATGGTCACATAGCTAGGCATTTCACATGTTAGTCTCTGAAAAATTGCACATAGTTTGTTTTTTAGCTCTGTCGGATCCTCTTGAAACTGACTTACATTTTTGGGGCAGTTTTTTGTTTCAAAGACAGATGAATCAATGTATGATTCATATTTCTAAAGTATGATTCAAATTCATCAAAATGTGTGAATGTCTACTGAAATTGTGGTCTATTTCCATCAGATGGCTCTGCTGTTCTTAAAAAATCTATAGATCTTTTAAAGAAGTTTAGGGAAGTTGAGCAGTGAGAAAAGACAGCAATCTTCATTTGTCACTGGCTCAATTCGTGCATCTATTTCATGCCTGAACTTGAATTTTCTTAAAGAATGCTTTTTTTTTTCCACTTGAGCTTTGAGAGTGGATACATCAGGCTGTGCTTTCTTGAGCCACTAAGGGTAGGGTATGAAGTCCAAATTTTACTGCCTCAAAAAAACAAACAAACAAAAAACAGTATGCATGCTCCACTTTATCTCAATAGTTTATACATTAGAGATGCGTGAGAGCATGATCACAGTGAAAATATCCTATCTTGATAACTTTCTCCATTACATCATATGGTAAATTTGATATGGAAGTTTGTAATGCAAATTCTACTGATAGGATGAGCATATCAGCTTTCTCTTTTGATTTGGATAAGTTGTTGACATACTTTTTTCTGGCTTTATATTGCAATAACTCCTTTCATAGCAAATGAGCTGTATTTAAACCAAACTTCTTATAACAGATGGTAGGTCTTACTAGTACTATCTACTGAAGTGTGATTTTTTAAATTTACACTGTAATCTCAGGTCAGCATCCAACAGTGGACCACATGTCAGTTGGCTCTGTGGTAGGACTTTAATGATAGAGCATGATGTAGCTAAGTCTTGTAGCTTATGGAATTCTGTGTTGTATGACGGGGCATACTTGCCACATCTTAGCAAACCATCTTTCCATTTTTAACCAAGCATTTCCTTACATATTTCTTAGAACCTTTCTTTGTTTTGCTAAGACATTTTGTTTTGGTCTTCCACTAACTCTTCAGTGCTTGATTCTTCTTTTGCCTTCTTATTGTGGTGATATAAGTAGGGAAAGGTGACCAGGATAAATAGAGGGAGCAGATATTTTCTTCACTTTTTAAACAATGATCCCCAATCAGTTTCAAATTTTTTTTTTTTTTTTTTGATAAACTCCAGTAAGTTTTCCACTATGATTGTTTAGCTGTTTCTCATACTTGAGCTTGTGCTTTGTTCTTTGAATCAGATCAATTCCACAGATATTTTTGACTGTCTACTGTGTGCCAAACCCTGTCCTAGGTCCTGGTTGGAGATGCACCAATAAATAAAATAGGCTAGATACCTGGCCTCATGGCAATTATAGAATACACATTCTCTTAGTTAAGAGAATTTTAAGGAGAGAAAAGTAATTTAGGTGGCAATATAGATTGTCTTTTGAAATCTAGTCTTATAAGCTATCCTTTTTGTTCTGTTAGGCCTTCGAAGGAGATGTTTAAATAGTTTTTGATAGCATGATATTTTAAAATTATTCAATATTTTTCTATTTAATTTTCTTAATGGTTCATGTTTGAGCTAAAAATCATCTGTTTACAAGTGGAGCAGACAATGATGGGAACTGCAATATAAGTTCCTGCAGATAAATAAAAACACATTGACTAAATAAATTAACTACTTCACTGGTTTAATTTCCAGCCTTTGGGAAATATGCTCCAGCTATTGTGGAATGATTTCATAGGATACATTTGATAATTCTGTTCTTAATGTAAGTTTCTTTAAAAATTTGATTTCTCAGCAGTTATTTTAACATGTGTACAACCCCCAAAATTGATAGAGGTTAATTTACATTAAAGACTAAAAGCTATTAATAAATATACATATTTTAAATTTGTAACCTTGGCCATATACTATTAATTTCAATTTTTCTATATTGTAATAGTATAAATAAATTTCAGAAATCTATAGTCTTTCTTAAATACAAGATTTTTATAATACGCTTTTAAAATATATACATACATATGAAGATGTATTCACTTTAATTATAAATTTGAGATAATTTTTTATGTCAGTAATTTCAGAATGTATTATTACTTCATAATCTCATCTCATGCTGAGTTACTTTTTATATTCCTTAAGAAATACTTATACTTCTAATTTGCATATAATTTGTATTTTAAAAATTCCTGAGTAGAATTATTTTTCATATTATGTAAGTGCCTATGTGAATTAGAAGAAACTTGAGAAATTTGTGAGGAGAGTTTTAATAACTCAGAATTAATGTTAATAATATACATGTGCTAGAACAGTGCTAAGAGTCACATGTATTAGCTCATTTAATCTTCGTAGTCGCCTTCTAGGAGAGGTTCTATTATTATACCTATCTTATACATGACCGAGTCTTAACAAGTTAGTGCTTATACACATAGTAAATAATGAAGTTCGAATTCAAATCTAGGTTTGTCTGTCTGAATCAAGACCCAAGATAGCAGTCCCTTCCACCAATGATGAGAGAGAGTGTACTGCAAATTGGTGATAAGTTTTCATCCATAGGCATCCTTTGATAGAAATAGGTTTGCTAACTTGAATTTTTAAAAAAAGTACACAGCTTTATTGAAGTATATTTTATATAGCATAAAATTCACCTATTTGAAGTATGCAGTTCAGTGATTTCTAGTAACTTTACTGAATGGTACAACCATCACTATAAATCAGTTTTAGAATATTTCCATTCCCCCAATCCTTCATGCCAGTTTATAGTTAATATGCTGCCCCAGCCCCAGGTAACCACTAATCTACTTTCTGTCTCTTTAAATTTGCCCTTTCTGGCATATAAATGAAATCATTCATTATGTGGTCTTCTGTGTCTGGCTTCTTTCACTTAGCAGAATGTTTTTGAGATTCATCAGTGACATAGCATGTATTAGTAGCTAACTTGTTTTTATTCCAAATCTCTATGTGTCTTTCCTTACCTGAGTAAAATGTATTCAGGCATGCAAGTAATTATCCTTTCTCTTATCCAGAGATACTTAAACTCCAGAGTAGGATGAGGGGTTTCCAAACCTTGCTACAGTTGCCGCTGTAACTGTGTCTTGGGAGAGCGTTCTAAGACTGTCCTTTAGTGTCATTATCCCCGTCTTCATCCTCAAATTGATGTGGGCTTTTGTCATAGTTTTTGAGGAATTAATAGAGGTAGGAGTGGTGTTTAGGCTCCTTCTTGCTCTGTGACTATTGGCATTTAAAGGATCATTTAAATATAGATTTTAACTTTGTATCAGACTTGCGTATCTTTTTCAGGAAGATGAAAGGCTGGCACTGGGCCTGGATTTTGTTTTGTTTTTGTTTAAAGCTTTGGTAAGTTATCTACCTTTGAAAATGCCTAGTCTTGTCATAGCGATTGATCGTTTTTGCAATGTGCCTACTTATTATTTTTCATATTCATATTATGCTCCGGTACCTAACTTTTAATAAATGTTAATTAAAATGAATTTAATTGGAATTTAGTGAAATGTATGAACATTTTCAATTACCTAGTTTAAATTTTGATGATATTAGGAAAAAGAAAAGATAGATTCAAACTGTTTAAGGAAGAAAAGATAGCTAAACTACCCAAACTCATTTTTCTTTTTTTGATCATCTTTAATTTTTCTTAATGAATGTTTAACATTCTAAAGAAAATATTATATTATTTATTTAGAGAAGTTGTAGTTTTATACAACAATTATGCATAAAATACAGGATTCCCATGGATCACCCTATTGTTAACACCTTGCATTGGTGTGGTGCATTCGTTACAATTGATGGAAACACATGTTTTATTATTATACTGTTAACTAAAATTCATGGTTTAAATGAAGGTTCACTGTGTTGTGTAGTTCCATGGACTTAAAAAAAAAAATTATAGTAACATATATGTAACTTAAAATTTCCCTTTTTAACCACATTCAAATATATAATTCAATGCTGTTAATTACATCTACAATGTTGTGCTACCACCACCACCATCCATTATTAAAACTTTTCCATCATCCTAAATAGAAACTGCATGCCTTTTAGGCTATACCTCCCTATTCCCTACACCCACCCTGTACCCTAGTAACTTACTTTTTAGATTCTGATCCTATGACTTTGCTTATTCTAATTATTTCATATCAGTGAGGTCATACATTTTTGTGTATGACACTTTTGTGTCTGGCTTATTTCACTCAACATAATGTCTTCAAGTTTCATCCATGTTGTCGCAGGTATCAGAACGTCATTCTTTTCTACGGCTGAATAATATTCCACTAGGTAAATATACCACATTTTGCATATCCATTCATCAGTTGATGAATGAGTGTTTCTATTTCTCTGCATCCTTTCCAATACTTTTTATTTTCTACTTTTTAAATAGCAGTTATTCTAACAGGTATGAAATGGTATCTCATTGTGTTTTTGATTTGCATTTCCCTGATGGCTAATGATGTAGAACATCTTTTCGTGTGCTTTTTGACCATTTGCATATCTTTTTTGGAAAGATGTCTGTTCAAGTCTTTTGCCCATTTTTTAAAAAACAAATCAATTTTATTGAAACATTAATAAAGCATACAACTCGTCTGAAGTGTACAATCAATGGTATTTGGTATAATTATATAGTTGTGCATTCATCACTTCAATCATGATTAGAGCATTTACATTATTTCAATAATAATAATAAACAAAAAACAGACAACAAACAAGAAAATTCTTTACCTCTCAACCTCACTATGTTTCCTCTGCTGTACATAGCTGCTGTTTCTGGCTATTCTTGAATAATAAATATTATTAATAAATAATCTTGAATTATTCAATAAAAAATAAATTTATTTATTAAGCAGTTTATTGAGATATAGTCACATACCATACTATCTATCCGAAGTGTATAATCAGTGGCTTTTAGTATAATCACAATGTTGTGCATTCATCACCACAAAAAATTTTAAAACAATTTGATTACTCCAAAACGAAAAACTCCACACCCCTTAGCACTCCTTCCCCAGCCCTACATAACCACTAATCTAATTTCATCTTTATAAATTGATTTATATTTACATTTTATATAAATGGAATCATTTATTATGTAGTGCTTTGTGTCTAGTTTCTTTTACTTAGCATAATTTTTTTTCTGATATTAACATTTTGTATTATTAACATACATTGGTTCAGCTTCAATGAAAAATGGTCTTATATATGTAAATTTACCCATATTCATATTTCACATGTGGTTTTACTATGCTATACTGTTCCATGCCACATTTTTTAGCTTTCCTTTTAGTAATATACATGACATAAGACTTTCCCTTTAAACCACTTTCATAACCACATAATAGTACTGCTAGTTACAAATATTATGTTGGGCTTTCACCTTTTCTTTCCTTTTGCAAAGATTAACACACATCCTTTTTACCAATTCTGCACAAGTAAACACTCAGCTTTCCATTCTCTAACCTTATTCTATTTTCTGGTGACCCATATTAAATTTATCAACTCCATGAGATTTCACAATATATTTAGTACATAGTTGCACAATCATACAGTATTTGTCCTTTTGTGTTTGGCTTGCTTCACTCAACATAATGTCCTCCGGGTTCATACATGTTGTCACATGCTTTCCGACTTTATTTCTTCTTACTGCAGCATAATATTCCACTGTGTGAATACACCACAGTTTGTTTATCTGCTATATTTCATCTGATTATATGAATTTATTCACAGCCTTGGATTTGTATCAAGATATATATGCATAGATGTGCTTCTTTATATTTAAGTTTCTTTTTGAGAGTTGAGAAATATAGAATAGTAATGAATCTAGGTATTATTTCATTTGAGGATTTTTTTCCCTTAAAATCTCATTGATTTTTCTGTGAATTTGTCTTGATTGAATGATTTTTAGTAAATCATCTAATTGAATGATTTTCAAATTAACAATACCAAGTACATAATTTAATGAATAATAGTCCAGAATTTCAAATATAGTAATGAACACAATTGGCTCTGAATATGCCTTCCATCAGTTGTTGAATTTCACTCTTTCTTGGGACCAACTTTTGTTGTTTTTATTTTTTTATTTTATTTTAATTTTAATTTTTTGGGGGACCAACTTTTAAAATAGCTCTGTGTGCTGGCTTGATAGCTTAGTTTGGTTACTTTCAACACTTTGGCACATTGTAGGTAAAAATATTCAATTAGGAAATTATAAATATTTAGTTGTTTCTCTTACTAATGCTTTTATATTTTAGTAATAACTTGTAGAAATTCATTCGGATAGTACTATTGTTTGAAAAAAAAAAAATCCCTAAGACAGGCAATTCTTTATATATGTTAAGTCTTACCAATTTTTGTTTTTTTATCGTATTTTGATTATGATTTGATAATGTGTTTATATAGATGACTAGTCATAATACATATACATTATATTTTTGTTAGAGTGTGTATATGGAATTAAAGGATATGGAAACATAAGTATAGGTAAATAGCATTTGTCTCTGAATTGGTTATATTTTTCCCTTTAAATTTCTTTAGATAGGCACAAATAGCATGTAACACATGTTAGCAAGCAAGAGGGTTTTGGTCCAATGAGAACAAAGTTTCTTTGATTTTGGTTTTAGAAAATTTAATATTTTCCACATGCAATTTTATAATCAGTTGGGTGTAAAGTTGAATAGGCAAATATGATCCATTTCAATAGCCGTGTTTAAAGTTTTAAATTTAATGAAATTGTTTATTCAATGGTACCCAAAGGAGCATTTGCCATTCATTCTTAGATTATTGGCTTTAAATTTGAATTTTGGATTTTGGAGAATATTATTACAAGATACGTGTTTTCTTCTATGAGAAGAAATGTCTGTCTTTTCCTCAGCATTTGGTTTTGTCTGTGTACAACAGTGTAAGAATATTATCCTGTGACATTCTATTGTCGTGACAATATTTTTTATTATTTTTTTAAGGAGGTACCGGGGATTGAACCCAGGATCTCATACATGGGAAGAAGGCAATCAAACCACTGAGCTATACCTGCTCACTGTCCTGACAAAATTTTAAAATGTATCTGTGTTTCATTATTTTTTGAGACTGAAACTTAACAATATATTCAAAAGAATTCTAAGTTGTTAGTATAGTTATTAAAAGGGAATTGTCTTGGTTAGTAATCCCTATATTCACCCTGAGGTTTCCCATAACTGCCCCTAAGTTAGTTTCTTAACCGTGTTTTAATGATTTAATCTTTTTTCAATATATCAACTTGAAACTTAGCAACAAATAATGATTGGAGGTCCCCATATTAAAAAAATCATACATATTTAGTGCTAGTAGAAAATCTGAAAGAACAGCATCATAATATCCTTGTAGAGTGTTTATACTTAAGTTCCATTGCATACAGCGTTTGATTTTAACTTCACAACCAGCCTTTGGAATTAACTGGTCAGTTATTTATTATCTGTATTTTATAGATGTGGAAATGGGGCATTAGATGTTACAGTGGACTTAGAGAGGTGAAATCACTTGTTCTGGACTTTTAATTAATTGGTGACAGCCATTAATAGCATATTGATAACTAACAATTGGCAAGTCCTCAGAACTTTGACCGTATCATTCATTATGAATTAGAACTTAAAGAAAATTGCCAGTTTTCTAGAAGAATCTGTTAATACTTAGCCTTTTCAAGTTTCATCTGACTAATGAGTCATTTGTTTGTTTGAAAAATACTTTTTTGGTGTCTATCATGAAAAACTGTTGTATTATAGGTTTTGGAATGCCAATATGAATATGATGTAATCTTTGTCTTTTCTCTTTTGAGCCTTAGAGGTGTTCTTAAATATTGGCTAACTCTTATATGTGCAGCAATTTGTTTCTTTGGTTTGTTTTTGAAAGATGGTTTTAATTATGTTCTCTTGTCTAAAATACTTTGCTTCTTATAGCTTTTAGGATAAAATCTTTAAAATATTCTGCAATACCTGCCATACTCTGGCTTCTCCTTGGCTGTCTAGACTCATCTGTAAACAACCCTGTCCCCTCCCTACCGTTTTGCTTTTTTCATTTCCTCCCCTCTTCAAGTCTTTCATCATGTTGTTTCACTAGTCTGTATCCTAAATGTTTACTACCCTTCAGTTCTTGGCCCAATTGATACTTTCTCTGTCTAGGTTACAACCCTTTAATAAATGCTTTCATCTTTTCCACTGTACTTTTCATAGTAGTGATTTTAAACTTGTTTTGTGTGATTATTTAATAGCCATTTCCACTCATTACACTTTTTTTTTTTTTT
>JAQZBX010054893.1:0-18545 GCA_029593785.1 Cabassous unicinctus | reverse complement strand
GGGAGGAAGTTCACCTGAATATGCATGAAAGATATACAAAATTGTTCAAATGATCAAGGGCTGGGGCATGGTCACAGTGGGTAGACAATCACTCAATAAATGAGGGAATACTGAATTCCCAGCCTGGAGAGCTCTGCCACATTCTCCAAGGGAGCAGCAACAGTCCCCCGAGTGCAGGAGCAGTGTCTGACAAAGGAGGATGGCCCACTAATGGTTTCTTGTTATTGATGACTAGCCTTATGAGTCTTTGCTCTTGTAATTGAAACTTAGCCTACTATTATGGGGTGCCTAAGGGTTTTCATCTGAAAGCCTCCTTGTTGCTCAAATGTGGCCTCTCTCTAAGCCAAACTCAGCACATGAATGCATTACCTTTCCCCCAGTGTGGGACATGACTCCCGGGGAGGACCCTCCCTGGCAATGAGGGATTAATACCAAGTGCCAAATGGCAATACGACTGGAAAAAGACTTTGAATAAAAGGGGGAAAAGGTAAAGACAAATGAGTTCATGTGGCTAAGAGACTTCAAAGAGAGTCGGGAGATCATCCCAGAGGTAACACTTACGCACACCTCAGTAGGATCTCATAGAACACCAAAGTGGATATCACTCCACACAGAAGGGCTCCTGAGGGCTCTGGAGACACCCAGGTCCTCTATAAGGGGGGATAGCTCCAGAGATTGATGCCTTATCAGTGGGCTCTACTTTGGAATCTGTGCTCCTGGGAGTGACAGAGTTGGACTCACATAAGTCCTCCCTGCACATGGTCCATCAGTCCCTTCTGTTCAAACCTATATGTGATGCTGGAGTTTGTAGGTATACTTACAGAGAGTGGAGCCTTTGGCCTGCCCATGTGCCAGCTGTGCCTGGAATCTCGGTGGAGCTGCAACTCCTACTCTACAGCTCAATGGACTCACCCAAGTCACCTGGAGAGGAGATGATGATGGACAACGGCCATCCCAGGGAATGGAGAGAGCCTGCAGCTGCAGGCAGGATAATCCCATCCATCTTATCCATGGGATACAAGCCCCCTCTCACTTGGAGGTGGAGTGGACATCACCATCCCAAACTCCTCAGGATTGGGGGAAGAGCTATGGACTAGAGTGGACTTAATGATATTCTCTTATAGACATAATGTGATTCAAGCAATGGAAGAAATTACAACAGTGAGGTGGAGCCATTGGCCACTGGATGCTTTTGGGGCAGGGAAGAGAAAAGCAGTTGTAATACAGGGGCTTTTTCAGCACTTGGGAATTATCCTGAGTGACATTACAACAACAGATATAGGCCATTTTACATCAGCATATACCATGCAGAACTGTGTGGGAGAAGGTGTGGTCTATAATGTGAACTATGGTCCATGCTTAGTGGCAAAGCCCCAAGATATGTGTATACATTGCAGGTGATGTGCCACACTAATGAAAGATGTTTATGTGGGAGGTTGTGGGAGTTGTGGGAGGTTGGGAACATGGGAATCCCTGTAATTTTTGGGTAACATTTATGTAATCTAAGCATCTTTTAAAATTTAAAAAAAAAAAAGATGTTAATAGGGAAAAGTGCAGGAGTGGAAGGGTTGTGGATATGGGAATACCTCATATTTTTGATGTAACATTTACGTAATCTAAAGCTCCTTTAAAAATAAGAAAAAAATAGTATTATTTAAAAAAAGCCTTATAGGAAGATTTTATTTGTTCCTCTTTTTTCTCTTTAACAGATTTATTGGGGCATAATTGATATACATTAAACTGCACATCTTTAAAATGTGCAATTTGATGAATTTTGACATGTATATATAGTATAAATCAACAAATCCATCACCACAATCAAGACAATGAATATATCCATCAACCCCAAAAGTTTTCCTCAAGCCCCTTTATAACCCATCCCTCCCACCTTAACCCCATCCCCAGCCAACCACTGATCTGCTTTTTGTCACTAAAACATGAGTGTTAATTTTCTAGAATTTTATGCAAATGAATTCATACAGTTTATACTCTTTATCACCTGGCTTCTTTCACTCAGCAAAATTATTTTAAGATTCATCCATATCATGACATGAATTAATAATAACATACAACCTAGCCATTCCATTCCTAGGTATAGCTTTTCTATAGTTTATACCTGGGACAGTATTTTGGGACGAGAAAAGACATGATAAGATATTCAGAGACTGAGAACAGCTAGAGCTCTTCTGACCCCCAATGCAACCCAAAATTTCAGAGACAAGTACAAACCCTAGGAGAACTTAGACACTCAAACAGTACCCTATTATATCAATTAGTTTTGCTTATTAAGAAACCAGCCCAAACCTGAGTGGCTTAAAATGTTCATCACCTTTCTGTGGATCTGTCATTTGGGCTCACCTCTGCTAGCAGTTCTTCTGCCTGGCTTGGCTAGGCTCACTCATGTGTTGGGAGTTTGGCTGGGGGCTAATTGATTCGTGAATTGCCAGCTGGGCTCTGAGCCTCAGCAGAGTTGCAACACCTACTCCCCAGTTCATTGGACTCACCCAGGACAACTAACAAGGAGCTGAGGATGGACAACCACCATACCAAGGAAATGAGAGAGCCTACAACTGCAAGCAGGAGTGTCCCATCCATCGGCTGTATGGCTTCGAAGCCCCCTCTCAATTAGAGGTGGAGTGGAAATCACCATCCCAGAATCCTCAGGATTGGGGAATGAACTACGGACTCTAGAGTGGACTTACTGGTATTCACTATAGACTTACTGTGATTCGAGCAATGGAAGAAATTACAACATTGATGTGGAGGCAGTGGGCACTGGAGGCTCTGAGGGCAAGGAGAGGGAAAACAGGTGTAATACGGAGGCACTTTCGGGACTTGGGAATTGTCTTGAATGTCATTGCAATGGCAGATATAGGCCATTATATACCTTCTCATAACCTACAGAATCATGTGGGAGAGAGTGTAAACTACAATGTAAACTATAATCCATGATCAGTGGCAATGTCCCAAAACGCATTTATCAATTGCAATGAATGTACCATACTAATGAAGGATGTTGTTTATGTGGGAAAAAGTGGGAGGTATGGGGAGTGGGGCACATGGGAATCCCTATATTTTTTATGCAACATTTATGTAATCTAAGCATCTTTAAAAAAATTTAAAAATAAATTTAAAATTTGGTTTGTTGAATGAATAATTGAGCAAATAAATAAATGAAATAGAATTATGTTCCCATATCCACTGCTTAAATGTTGGGTCTGGCCAAGCATCAGTTATAACTTATATACTGATGACTTCCAATTTTATGTCACCAGCTCAAATCTCTATCCCATACTTCAGACATGTATATGATCCTCTAAGTGAACTTTCTTCCCACAGAACTCCAAACTCAACGCATTTGAATATGATGTCACCAACCTCACTACCAAACCTGCTCCCCTTCCAAATTCTACCACAATCTGACCAGTCACCTAAGCCAAAATTCTGAGTGTCATCCTTGATTCCATCCTATTATCACAAAATACTATTGTGTTTTTTTTTTTCCTTTATAAATTTATCCCCTTCACCAACAATATTATATTTATATTACTTTTGTTTAGGTCCTCATTATTCCTTACCTAGATGCCAACAACCACCATCTAACTCGGGATTTCCAAAAGCTCTCTGAACACAGGAATTATGTGGGAGCTTGTTAAAAACATAGATTACCACGCCCAGATTGAATCAGAGTCTCCCAGGGAGGGGTCTGGACATCTGTACTTTCAAAAAGCACCCCAGATGATTTTTGTTTTCAGGCAATTTAGGGAAATACTGTCCTAATTTGCCTTCCTGCCTCCAGAATTGCCTCCCACCCTGCAATCCACTCTCCACTGTGCTGCCAGAGTGAACTGTGAATAAACATAATCTAATCATATCACTTCTTTCATTAAAATATTTCCATGGTTCTTCATGGTGGAGGATAATATACACATTCTTTAGCAGAACCTTCATATCTCGCCTGCCTTACCTTGAAATACCCCTCAGTCATGGCCCCTACACTCTATTCTTGACTCTTTCCTAAATGTGCGATGGGTGCCCTTTGAAGCCACTACACCATCCATTCCTGCTACCGAGGACACTCACCACCATCCCCCTTTATTTATTCATCACATGCTTATATAGTACCTAAGAGAAACAGGCACTGTTCTGAGAACTTTAGAAATATTAACTCACTTATTCATCCTCACAGTTGTGGGATGGGTAAGTGGTAAGTGCTATTATTATCCTTATTCATGAGGAAGAGTGAAGTACCGAGGTCAGACAATTTGCCTAGAGTCATGCACAGTTCCTGGCAAAACTGAGACCTGAACCCAGACAGCCTGGCTGTAGAATCTATGCATTTAGCCAGCATGCTCTGGTGTCTCTCCATCTCTGATTAAACCACAATTATTCAAGCTCAGTTCATGAATTAATACTTCTTGGAAGCTTTCTTAGATCCCCCAGCCTGAATTAGCACCTTAGGCTTATTTTTATCACAGCATACATGGCACTCTACATTTAAAGTCTATTTCTTATCTCACAAACTAGATCATAAGTTCCTTAACAGAGAAAGAGGCATTTTTATATCCCCAAAGACTAGTGCAGTGCTCAACATGAAGCACTAAATATATGTTGAATAAAATAAAGAAAGAATAAATGAGTGAGTGAATGAATGAATGAATGAATACATGAATTTGTACAGAAGCTGCAGGAACCATTAATAGCAATCTGAACACTCTGCTGGTGAATCATCAAGTCATCTGTATAGGGATTTTATTGGGCTTTTCCATTTTGGGCATATGCGATAGCTTAACTTGCATCAAAAATAAACTTTGGAGTCTTCTTACAAATTCTACATTTTCATGGGAATTCAAATTAAATGCATGATTGCAAATTTATTTGTTTAATTTACTCAGTAGATTTCTTTTATTTCTCTGTGTCAAGCATGAAAGTTAAAACTATTTCTAGACCTTTCATCTTAGCTCTGCTTTCCTCTGAAATTTTTCACTCCAAAATGTTCAACAAAACAGGTCCCTTTTTGTGGTTGGAAAGTTTGGCTTTACATAGAACCTTTCAACACACAACTGTCAGCACCTGATTATGGGTCATTTTTTAGCCTATGACTTTCACTTCCTTCCTTAAATAGGTCTTGCAGATGAATCATCTTCAGCCACTCTGTGATTATGCAGAGAACAGTTACTCAGCATATAAATGACAGGACACACTTGGGTCCTTCCCACCTTGTTTCCATCAGTGCTTTGATTTAGGGGTTTCACTGTTCATGCAATAAAGATTTGAGGGACTACTGTGTGCTGGAGATTGTGTGAGCCATCAGTTCATTAGTGCTTCCAATAAGAGTGGGAGAAAGCAGAGAGCTGGGAAAAGTTCACATCAACTAGTTCCAGCCTTTTAGCATTTATGGTTTGGAGAAGAATTTGGTGGAAAAGGATTTAGATGAGACTTTTATAATATTTGTAAAAAAAAATTTTCTCTACAACATGCCGTTATTAAGATAATATATACTACATAAATATAAATATATAGGTTAATCAGTCATCCAGCCCAGTAGCAGAGCCCCTTTACAACAGAAAAATTCATCTCTTAGCCCATAATCCATAAATACTTCATCAAAATTCATTCCTTTAATATACATGCTGGTAGTCATAGCTATTTACTTATTGGGTCAATTTTGGAAAATAATATATTTTGGTAAATATCTCCTTAATGGTGGTTTATTGATTATGCCACATGAATACATGGCCATGAATATTAATATAAAAGAACCCACTTTTTTCTATATAAAACCAAGGAAAATCAAAAAGCAAAGAACTCCAATACTGGAAAATTCTACAATGGATAAAGGAAAGAGGAAATGTACAATAGGAATTCTTGTCTTTTATCTTCCATATGAATTACATCCTAAATATGTATGATCCTGACCTACATTTCTACAGTTAAAGATTGTTTCCTGAGTGAATTACAGCTGCAATGAAATGTGTGGTAATAGACATATAAAAATAATAGGAAATAGCACTAGGACTGAAACTTAAATATGCAAGAGATTCAAGGAATAATGTTCAGGACCTCAGACTTGATAGGTTTTAAGAAAGATTTTAGACTTCTAGAAGAGGGCAAATCTATTCATTTAAGAGTCTTTCCAGCCTGATAAAGATGATACTGACTCTAAACAGTTTCTTCTCTTCCTCTGTCTAGGAAGGGAGGGGAGGGGAGGGGAAGGGACAGGAGGAGAGGGGAAGGGGGGAGGGGACAGGAGGGGAGGAGTCAAAAGAAAGCAGTGCTTTTGGCATTTGACTACAATCAGAGAACAGAGAGGAGCAATGCCAGTGAGGTAGCAGGAAGAGGGGCAGGATGTAACAAATGATATTAAGCCAATTATAAGAGGGGGGCCGAGGAAATAACTGGGACAAGGGGCTGTATGAGATAAGTGTCAGAATAGCTGTGGGGTGTGAAGGCAGCTTGTGGGAAAGAGAAAGGGGAATTTTGAGGAAATTTCTGAGAACCATGAGAAATACAAGTAAAGTATTTGAAAAATTCTGAAATTACTATTGATTGCTGAGTTCCTTTGCCCACAGCGCTGCCCTGGGACAGAACCACACGGCTCAGGCTCTGTAAACATTATTTGTCTTTTGAAAAGGGGAAAAAGGGAAATGTTAGAAGAACCATGGTCACCATCATTTGGTCAGGATGATTTGCTGCCTCTGGAGGACTTGGCAGAACTCCTTGGAGTCTTCAAACTGACTCATTCTATACTCAGCACATTAGTCCTTCCCGACTTTCATTTACTGTTACTTGTGTCCTTTTGGTATACAAGTAACGTACTAGACTCTAAGCTCCGTGATGCCAGGGACAGTGTCTTTTTCATCTTCATATTCCATGTTATATGCAGCAGACACCAGGTCATGTTAGATAGATACTCAATTAATCGATCTATCAATCAACAGATTAATTCTAGGATTTTCATAAAGCTTTGTCAAATAAAATAAGTTCCAATTCATGAAGAGAAAGCCAGTAGCTTTAGTTTTGATGGTGGTGTTTGAATTATCATTTTCTCACTGATCTTACGAAAATGTTCTGATTCAGCAATCCATTTAGAATCTCACAACAATCATTTACACTAGTCACTGTTGTTTTAATTACTACTACTTTCCTTAATGACCTTATCAAAGTGTCATAATTTCAGCAATATATTTGGAGCTCAATAACTATTACTATACCTTGACACCTCAGAAAATATTATCACTAACTTAAGAGACTCTTCTGTTAGAAAAAAGGTATATAAATAGCACTAATAATGCATGCGTTTTCCAACATTCTTGTCTAAAATTTAACCAGCAAATAGGCCAATTTTAATTCTCTCAACTTTATGAAGATATGCATGAGATCATACCTACAGCTCATACACTAATTGTTTTGATCCTCTGGAAATCTTTGTTGGTTCATCAGCTCATATCCATCTACATAGAACCTTGACATAATGAAATGCACCAAGCCATCTCTGGATACAAAACAGTAGTGTGCTGTAAGTAGTGTTATATAATACTAAGCTTTACTATTTAGATAGGAGCATCTATGGAGACTTGGGGTGGAAGGCACTTTGAACTGGTAACTGTAGGAAGTTAATAAGGAATTAAAACATTGTTCTCTGACAACAAGGAACTTAACCCATGACTTACACAAAATAAATTACCAAAATAAGAAATTACAAACATAAAAAAGAATGCACATATTTCTTTCACGCATTTCCAAAACTTAAATTTTCAATTGCGTGGCTGCTCTGTAAGTATGCACGTGTTGCCATATAGATTTGTTTATGACCAAGGAAAGTAAGAAGTGTCAAGGAGGGAAGACAGGTCTGGAAGGAAAAGCACTTACTAGCTATATGGCCTTTGGCAAGTCCCATGGCCTCACTGAGCCTCCATTTCTTCATCTGGGAAAAGGATTAACCTCTTGGGGAGCAGGAGTAGCTCAGTGGTTAAGTGCCTGCTTCCTATGTACAAGATCCCAGAGTCAATCCCCAATATCTCTTTAAAAAAAAAACATTCATCTCCTGAGTGAGTTGTAAAGAGTAAATGAGGTAACATTTTTAAAAACCAGAATAGAGTACTAAATAACCTCTCATTCTCTTTCTACATTGGTTTCACTTTGATTTCTGGCTGCCAACTACTGGTAAGACTGTCATTTTGACAGTTCTTCGATACCAAGATTGAAAAAATAATAATTAAAGGGGAGTAGATGTAGCTCAAGTGGTTGAGTGCCTGCTCCCCATGTATAAGGTCCTGGGTTCAATCCCCAGTACCTCCTTAAAAATATATAATAATAATAATAATTTTTGAAAAAGTATTTCTGATTACTATGTTCCAAGAATATCTATATATTGTCATTACAAAAACATGAAGCCAAACATGCAAGTAACAAAGAATTAACCAATAAGAACTTTCCAGGTGTAAATATAAATGCATAATTATTTAAATGTCATAAAGGACAATGAATATAAAAGAAAGGGGGTTTTCTGGGGAGATGATGGAACTGGAAGATATAGTTTTTTTTTTACAGGGAAGAGAGTGAACATGGTCCCCCACTACCACAAATTATGAAGTAGAGTTTCCCACAATTGGGGAAATCACAAGGGTCAGCACATCTGGAATGCAATGGATAAGCCTCGCCCTGGGAAAACTATGGTATCTCCCCTGACAGTTAAGTATGGCAGATATAATTTTTAAAGGTATTACAATCAAGGTCTAATTAAGCAAAAAAATTTTAAATGGTTATGTTTGTCTAATTAGGATACAATACACACTTAGAAAATTTGGAAAACATAGGAATACAAAAAGACAAAACTTAAAGCCAGCCATAAACTCATATCAGATATAAGTACCGTTAATGTTTGGTATTTTCCTTCCAATATTTGTATTCATATACTTTGATTTTTAACCAACTTGGAATCATACTGTCTATAGGGCTTAGCTTCTTGCTCTTTTCTCTTAGGTTATGTAGCAAACATTTTTCCATGCTATTAAATATTTTTTAACATAATGATTTTAATAGCAGCCTATTCTCTATAAAATACATGCACTATAACTCTAAATTCAACCTCTTATAGATTATTAGTCCTTTATGTTGAATCCAGCTTTTCACTTTAAGCAGAATTTTACATGGTGAAAACAATGTATTTTAATTAAAAATGACATTTTAACCACCATGACATAAACTTTGCATACTGGAAAATGGGAGAAAGTGATGAAGGGAAACAATTATTAATAGAATGCCAACATGGAATTGTTACCCTTAATATGCTGTCAGATAATATAACAGTGAAATGATACTTCTAAGGAAGTCCAAATTATCTTAAATAAGTCATAGAATATTTACAGTGAGGAACAGATAGAAATTAAACAGTGAAAAGTACTATATTCTTTTCAAAACACTGATGAATATGTGAGTTGATCTGGCTTTTATTGTTACCTTTAGTCTCTGGTAAGTGTCCTTTGTGATAACAATGTGCCATATTTAATAAACATCAAATGGCAGAATGATATCTGGGTAATAAGACAGATTAGGAGCCCATCTGGTACACAAGTTGAGCTCAAGTGAAGTCTGGCGTTACCACCAAAGAGTGCAAGGCAGAGGACAGAAGGATGGAAGGGAAGATTTCTTCCATTCAAAAACCATGTGATTCCATCTAATCGAGCCTTTCCTGTTGGTCTCCTTCTCCAGGGCCTCTCTTTCTCACAAGCTCTACTCACTTGAGGCTGGCATACACTGTCAGCTCATGGACTTTGACAAAGTTATAACAAGATGAAGACACTGGGAAGAAAAATTTCAATATCATTGATTGTCATCCTTTTGCTCCTCTTTCATAAAACACTGATATGCCAAGACCCTCCTCCTTTGTTACACCGAATCTCGAGTAACAACGGATTGTAAAATGAAGGACTGTAAACCAGGACTAGAACTATGACACAAATGAACTGAGGCAAAGAGGTAATGAGAATGTAGAAACAGATTGAACATATAGTCTGGAGACAGAGGTAAACAAAAGCCAAAGGAAAGAAGGAAATGGAGAGGAAAAATCAAGTGAAGAATCAGAAACCAGAGCAGTCAGGTTGGGATAAGGCACCAATACAGAAAGAAGTCAACACTCAGGAGGACCAAAGATCATGACAAAGCTTCAGAGACAAAGAGTGCATTACGTTGAAGTTTGACCTGACTCAGAGAAGAGGACATTGTTTTCTCCTGCTGATAAAAGAAGACCCACCAGCTGGTGTTCTGGGACACAGAACCAAGAAGTTAATATGACTGCACTGGTTTTTGTAAACTAGCACCCCATTGGTCCAACGTAAGAGACTCCTGAAGCCCAGCAATTTGCTTGACCTCAGGATTTTGGTCCTTCTCTCAGCTGCCCTACTTTCTAGTCTCCAATCTCACAGCAGGTCAGACCTCCTTTCAGATAATAGCTTTGGATTAAGCTATGTTTCTTCATAGAACCCTGTGGTTTCTAGTTGAAACTACTATCTATGTAGTAGTCACCTTCACCCATCCAGGAGATATCTACCTCATTTCTGTCGGGAAGGGAGGTGATTAGAGCTATGGACAGAGAACAGTCCTGGAGCAAAACTTGTATGTCCTCAGCTCATTTTAAACAAGGACAGATGCCCCTTTCCATTCCTTCTCTGGATTGGAAATGGTGGGATAAATTTGAGCTGCACAAGAGGCTTCCTCCTATTTTCCTGGGAGTTAAGAGGGAGGAGATTCAGGAAACAAAGCAACAACATGAAGAAGTCAGTTGGACATCCAAAAGCACAGAAAGCTCTTTCCAAGTAAAACCTCTTCCCCTGGTCAGGGCTGCACAGTCTCCTCATAGTCTGTGCGCCCACAGCAAAATGTCATCTTTGCCTTAGTCTCATCTCTCTCCAAAACCCTTCCCAGGAACTCTGAACCTGATTCTGCCATTCTTTCTCTAGTTTTTAGTTTATCACAAAAAGTACTTTTGAGCTCCTTCTATTCCACAGATATAGCTGATGCTTGCCTCCTCATACCATATCTTTTTTATAAAACATTTCGAATTTTGTGGATTCACAATACATGTGTACATGTGAAAGGCAACCTCAAGGGGATTCCAGCACATATTTACAACTATTAAGGGGAAGTATTTATATTTTAGAATGAATAATGTCATAGTCCATATTTAATGAGTCCTTATTAGATGCCAGCACTTACTCCCCTAAGCGTTTTACATATATTATGTAATTGAATCTTCCCAATATTTCCTTTTAATAAACTTCTTATTCTAATTTTGCAGATGGGAAAATGAAGGACCACACAAATAGTATATGATGGAGCCAGGACTCAAACCCAAGCTGTGTGACTCCAACACCCATGCCCTGGCCAGTATTCTATATAGTTTCTTGCCCTGGATAAATCTGGCATTGCTGTCTTTGGCACTCAGTTGGCAGGGAGGGTGGCAATGACGACAGTCATTTCAACAACATGAGAGTTAACTCTCATGTTAGCTGCTCTGAAATGGTTGTGTATAAGGCTGCCTGCACCCCAAATTTTCATACTGGCCACCTTTTTAGGTAAGAATGGAAAGGAAAAACTGTAAAATCCTCCCTTGACTGCCATGATGAAAAGTAAAATGGCATTTTGAGTAGCCATGCTGTATGCCTCAAGGCTCTTGCACAGGAATGAAAGGCATTGTCTCCAATAAAAACTTCCTGTCACTTCCCTGCCCTCTCAAGATTTGCATTCTTGCAGCTTAACTATAAAATGAAACCTAAGCCCCTTTCCTGGACCTCAGGACTCTACAAGCTCCTCCCACAGTCTTCACTGCCTTTCTCTCTAGTGTTGAGTTCTCTCTGCCCTGGGAGACTGACTCCAGAACTCCTGCTGTCCCTCAGCCACAGGTGGTCCTCTGCATTGCAAGGTCCACCTCACTCCTCTCTTTCCATTCCCCATCCACTCTTACTAGCCCTTCACTCAGCACTCTCTTCAGTCACACTCACATGCTCAGTGTGCTACTTTGTAAACATCTGAAATCCATCTTGAACTCACTTCTTTTAAGTCTTCCCAACAAGAAAATAAGGTCCTTTGGGATAAATATTATATTTTTCCTACAATGTGGGAGTTCATTGCATTGATGCTGAATTTAGGAAACAGATTGTGCAGTGCCTGGCACAAGTAAGCATCTAGATATTATAACTTCCATAAAAATATTAATAATTCTTATTTTCAGAATTTTGTTCATAGCACTATATTCAAAACACAATGGGCTTTTGATCCATGTCTAAAAGGTGTTGAAATATCATGATAACTTGGTACCTCAGGTGCAGTTTAAGGCAGGAAGCCAGAGAAGTCTAGTTCAGTTTAAACCAGTGGTTCTCAACCAGGAACAAACGTCTGGAGACACTTTTGGTCACACCTGGGAGAGGGGTGAAATATTATTGGCATCTAATGAGGAGAGCCCAGGGAGATTGTTATACATTCTACAATGAACAAGACACTCCCACACAAGTAAGAAATATCTAGCCTAAAACGTCAAAAGTATCAAGGTTGAGAAACCCTGGTTTAGAGAGAACACAATTCTTCTGAGGTCAGGATACCTGCACTGCCTGATTTTTCAGGGGCAGTTCCTTGTCCAATGCTGAGAATATAGGTTTTATTATTAAGATTGAGAATGTCATCATTTACATATTGGTAATTTTAGCTAACTACACTGTGGTGCAACCTGTTCCATCTTTATGTTCAAACTGCCTTTCTCAACTTTTAAAATTATTTTTTAAATAACACTTTTCCATTTTTATATGCAATATAAATTAGTTTCCAAATTCCTAAATAAATCCTTTAAATCCGAAGCAACTTTAGGGATTATCTAACCTAACACTTTCATTCTAATGAAGAAACTGAGACCCAAAGAAGTTAGGAAAAGGCAGAACTGGATCCTAAGTTTCCTGACTCATAGTCCAGTGCTTTTTCCATTATAATACATTATTTAAATGAGAAGGAATAAATTCTTCTTTGGGAGAGTATTTCTTCTTTAAGACAGATGTTAACCTTGCTGTATATATTGAATGTTTGGTATTACTAGATTTACTAATTATAAGCTAGAAAATAATAACTACAGTAATATATGATGAAACTTCTGTCCCCTAGAGAGACAAGATCCAGTTCTAAAATTCCTTTTGGAAATGGAAATTCTAAGGCTGCCTGGCATTTTTGGTTTTATGGTCATTTAGGAAATACATTTCAGAATATCATATTGCTTCAAATAATTCTGTTTTAATCCTTTAGGTATCTAAAGAATTTAATCCTCTAGGTATTAGTCAATATTTTCTTGATAAATAGATTATTATTAGAAACACTTAAATCAAGAAAGCTTAATAAAAATCTTTCAAAAACAGCCTTAATAAGTTTTTTTGCCCCATGCAATAACTTTGGTTTTTACTTCATAGCCAAGAGAATTACTGGAATAGAGAGGTTCATTAATTTATTTATAATTATGCATTATATTAGTGGTAAAGGCAGGGTTAGAGCACTTAGTGTTACTGTTTTGTATTAATTGGTTTTTTTGTTTTGTTTTGTTTCATTTTGCAAAATGAACTGCTTCTTAAATTGTGCATTAGTTGGAATTCCAAGTTTGTTATTCAGGGTACACTGTGAAGGGTATGAGCTTCTGAACTCTGAGATAATATGAAAGAAATAAGGAATAAAAATTGATTTCATTGTTTCTTAATGCTTAATACTTGAACTCAGTTTATTGAAATATTTATGACATAAAGGTTGCAGATCAATTTGCACCTTTACTGCCAGCCATTCAAATTTGAATTTGTGCCATTTGACCCAAAAAAGGCCCAGTGGAAATGTATGGAGGGATCAACTTGAAATGAGCACTTCTACTCAAAAACAATTCAAAACAAGGCTCCCCTAATCAAGGAAAATGTCACTAGTTCCTATTTTGATTTAAAATGAGGAACAGAAAGGAGAATGAACAGACTGGAACTTCTTGCAATGACTCTATTGGGATTTATAACAGAAGGAGGAAGTTACTTTCCAGAAGTTTTGTTTGAAATATAAAGAAATGTGTTGCTGGCATAGGAATACCAGACAGGCCGTCAGTACTATTAGAGGTAGGAATGATGTGCGGAATAAATAGCCACTAAATGTAGTGACAACTTTGAGTGACAGCTGAAGAATAAAATTGAACGATTTTCCTGATAACATGCCAGGAAACAAATGCCTCTTTCTTTCAGAAGAAAAAGATATATATGGTAGAAAATCAAGAGGTCTCCCATCAGGTGAACTTTTTATGCCCTTGCAGAACTACAATTTTGGTCCAAAATGGAGTGATCCCTTTGTAGAAATTGTTACCTCTTCACTTCATTGAACGTTTACGATAGTTTACTCTGACTGTTTCATTCTAGTTTTAACAATGTGTTTTATACTAACATTGGCATGTCTACTATATAATAAGAAATGCAAGAATAGGCATTTTGTTTTCTGTAGGCTAAAGGTCATAACAAGTTCAGATGTACCACTCAGAGCAAATTAGCATGCATTTCCGTACCAAAAATATGTAATGTTTCTGAAGTTCTCTTTTTTAAAATAAGATACACTTTTGTATAAGTTTAACTGTCAAAAATAACTCGAGGAGACAATGTGAAAAAAATATTTAAAATTATATACATGTCTGCATTAGATAAGCAATAATTGTTCGCCTTTGCCAACAAAAAGAACTTGAATGAATATTATTTAAACTTTACTCAAGAAATGTCTGATATGGAATAGAGGGCACAAAAGAAAGCAATGGAACTCTACCTCAAGCAACTAGATATACAGATTAGTTATGCAATGGAAATCCCATGGCAACAGCCTTTTATTATGGAAATGGATGTTTCCAGGGGTACATTTCCCAAAAAGCCCATTTGAATTTAGAAAAAAAATTTAATTAGATAGTATGGTCTCCGTTAGTCACTTTTTTCCTTTTAGGAGGTACCGGGGATTGAGCACTCAACCACTGAGCTACATCTGCTCCCCTACCTTAGTCACTTTTAATTATCCTATGCCATCTGAGAAAACATATATACTATCAGACCAATCTGTTGTTTCAGCTAAGGAGAATGGTAGCTATTCCTATATCTCAAAGATTGGTGAGTCCCCCAAAATGAAAGAAAGTTCAAGTAGATAATGTAGTAGTCAGTATAGTTCTGAAAATTTGCTACCTTTACATGATGCAGTTTTGATAAATGGCTCTCAAAGAACCTTTCCTATTTTAAAAAATAGTTGATCATATGCTATTATAGAGGGAACTCTCACTTCTGCCTAGAAATTCCAAGAAATAAGTTAAAACATTACTTTACTTTCACATGCTATTAATTTCCACTATTTCGGCATTGAGGTTTTATATTATGTATCATGGCAACTGTTATTTCCACTTAGTGATACTATCAGAAATTCACTTTGCCCAAATTTCAGTTTTGATGTTTGTATAATATCAATACTTCCATTTGAAAACATACCAATTGATGGTTCCCCTTTTATTTTGGTATTCAAGTTAAGAGCAAACAATTTATAAGTCAGAGGCCTTGCAAAAATCCCACCTCCCCACCAAGAGAATTTCTCCTTACCACCTCATCTCTTCAACCATGGTGATTTTTCTTTCCCAGCTTCCACTTATGCTGTATGTTTAGCATTTGTAAGGACTGATTAGCTGACATGACAGTTCATCACCTGACTAACCTTTGAGACTTACTCACAGCACTTATACCATGATCTTCAATTCTAAAAAGAGCCATAGTATTATTTATTGACCAGATACCTCGTACTGGGCACCATGATAAGCACTCTCTATCCATCATTTCATTTCATTCTCATCACAACCCTATGAGATATTGCTATTCTCCTTGATAGTTGAAGAAACTGATGTTTAGAAAAGTTAAGAAACATACAGCTAGAAGTGGCAGAGCCTAAATTCAAACTCAGATCTGCTAGTTTTGTAAGAGGAAGAATAAACTACCCTCTTCCATTCCCAAGGTAGAATCTGAAAAGAAAAAGCGATACTAAGTATCTCTAAAGTAGGGCCCCTAAGGTTCTCTTTGTACTACTAATGAAGGGAATGCCTTAAGGGAATGTGAGTCACCAATAGTCTTCTCTTATTCCCAGCACAAACTATTATGTCAGATACTACTCTAAGTACTTCATAAAGATTAACTTGTTTAACACTTATTATAACCTATTAAATGAGCACTATTATCTTCTCATTTTGTGGATAAGGAAACAGAAATATAAAAAGGTTAATAACTTGCTTGCCCATAACCATGTTAAAACCCAGGCAGTTTGGCTCTAGACAGAGAACTTAACCAATATAATGTACTAGCCATGACAGTTAGGAAAAGACCTTGCTTCTTTTCATGAGCTTAAACAAGGGTTTCTCAGTCTAAGGGTCAAGATCCTCTGGTACTCCAAAACATTTTTAAAGAGTCTCTCAAGTTCATTTCAAGGACTTTAAAATTTACTTTTAGTTCTCAGTTTAAATGAGGCATAGGTAACTGACATAAAGAATTTTCCACTCTTTGGAAAGATAGGTTGGACCCATGTTAAGAGGAGCCTCCAATTCAGGGTCTTCCAGAAAGAAATAAAGGTGAGGATTGTGTTGGGGTAGGTAATAGTGTCTGATATACCTCCCACTTCTCTGGGTCTTCTTCAAATGTTGGCTGCTTTTGTAAAGACATCCCCAATACTCCCAACCACAATTGTTCTGTGACCTTTCATTGTCCTTTGTGCATACTTCTCTTGTGGTCCTTCACACATTGTGACTAGTGTTATAATTCTTTTAATTAACATGCAACTTTTATTTTGGAACGTCTTGAGAGTGCTGTAGAGAATACTGGCTGCCCTCAATATCTATGTTTCCCTACATTTGTAATAGAACATTGAATTTTAGAGGTACATTGATTGCAGCTAAAAGATTACATTTTCCTGCATATACAAGTGACCAAGTGACTACATTCTGGCCAAATGTGAGGTAAGTGAAAGTGTTGAATGGGACTTTCAGAAAAATCTCCTTAAGAAGGAGCCATGTGGGCTTCTGATTGACCAAGATTGTGGCATAAGACGCTCCAGGGTGCAGTTTCCCCAAAGAATCTTTAAACAAATAGCAAAAACTGGCAGACCCATCTTACTCAGAACTCTGGAAAACAGTTAAAGGGTTGCAAAAACTAGGCAAGTGCCAAATCAAGAAAACACAGTTTTAAAAATCAGTAAGAAAAACATGTGGCACCCTTGTGGGCCCTGACTCCCCATGTGGGGTAGAGCCAGCCTTTACTCCCAATGTGGTTCCCTGGCCCTGTTCCAAGGGACCAGAGTAACCTTTATGCACATACTGGGGTGCCTGTATGTCAGTGTCATTCTGTCTGGATGCAGCCTGAAAGACTGAACCAGGAAACTTGCCTCTGACTTACCCTCCCAGAATTTGTCCTGCATGCAGAAGCAGCTTGCAGACAGCTAAAGCAGTAACAGAAACAATTAATTCACAGTGGCATGAAGCAAAGGATTAGCTGCTTTATGTCATACAATAGAGCACCTGGCAGGAGTAGACAGTCTATTTCACAGGGAGTAGAGGGGGCATGCAAATTCTTGTAAATGGGGGAATTCCTAAGGCCAGGAGAAATCACAACCCAAGACAAATGGAGGCTCAGAAAAGATGGAAAAACTTTCACTTCATTCACCTCAGGCTGATCTTCCTGACAGGAGGGTTAAACTCTGAAGGATAGTACCCCCAATGCAGAGCCAATTTGCAGAGACTGTGAAAAGTGTTTTTTGCTTGGTTTGTTTGTTTTTATTAGGTCTTGGCACTCCAGGAAATCTGTCATATCTCTAGCTGGACATAAATTTAAGGAAAAAGACAGCTCAGGTACTAAATCTCAAAGTTAACACTTTAAAGTATCAAAATGGACAGTGTGCAACAAAAGATTATGAGGCAAACTAAGAAACAGGAAATGAGGGCTCATCAAAGGAACAAGATAAAAATCCAAAATCCATCAACAAAGAATATCAGACTTTGGACATATCAGACAGAGACTTTTAAAAAAAAAGATCTACAACTCAAAGGGATAAAGGAAAACATGGAGATATATATAAAGGATAGCAGGGAACCAATGAATGAACAATATGAGAATACCAGTAAAGAGACTGAAATTTTTCAAAAGAACCAAACCAAAATGCTGGGATTGAAGTCCACAATAACTAAAAAGAAAAATCCCCTAGACCAGGGTTTCTTAACCTTATTTGTTCCATGGACCCCTTTGCCAGTCAGGTGAAAACCATGGACCTCTTACTAAGTCCACACTATACTGTGTATTATTTAATAAATATATCACACCCACACCAACAGTGCCCACAAAAATAATGTTGTTTTTTTTAATTTTCAATTCAAGTTCACAGACCCCCTGAAATCTTTCCACAGACCCCTTGGGGATCTGTGGACCCCTGGACCCCTACCCTAGACAGTTTCAACAGCAGATTGGATCCAGCAGAAGAAAGAATCAGTGTAC
>JAQZBX010054892.1:0-18543 GCA_029593785.1 Cabassous unicinctus | reverse complement strand
GCGCGGGCCGGCCTGCCCTCACAAGGAGGCCCCGGGAAGCGAACCCGGGGCCTCCCATATGGTAAACGGGAGCTCTATCGATTGAGCCACACCCGCTTCCCTGTTGCTCAGTATTTAATCCTTGGTGTCCTCACCTGTAAAATGGGATAATTTGACCCACCTCATAAAATTGTTTGGAGGATTAAATTAGATAATTCAGGTAAATTGTACAGTATAATATATGTGCTCATTATATGTTTTTGTTGTTGTTGTTTTGTTTTTCTTAAACTTTTTATTTTGAAATTATTTTAAACTTACAGGAAAGTTGCAAAAATAATACAAAAACAATACATATACCCCTCATCCAGATACCCAGATTTACCAACTTTTAACATTTTGCAACACTTATTGTATTTATTTATTTATTTATTTATCTAACTATTATATATTTATTTTATTTAACTATTATTTATTTATTTAACTATTATATAAACATTTGAGAGTAGGTTGCATCCATCATGCTCCTCTAACGCTTAACACTTCCAGGTACATTTCCTGAGAACAAGGACATGCACTGTGTAACCGTCTTAAGTACAGCTATCCAGTTCAAGAAATTTAACATTGATATAAAACATACAGTCCATATTCCACATGTTTTTATATTATGCAATATTTCCCCTTGTATTGAGGGGCATAGAGGCAATTCTTTGTCTTTCTCCCTGACAAGTGGCATTGATTCAACATGACCTAGGTGGAAAAATCTAGACACATTTTGATTATTTTCTTTAGTGTCTACCTTAATTGGTAAGAGATTAAAAGCAGCAGATCATCAGAGAAACCCAAGGAATCTTGTTTCTTTTTGTTTTATCACTCTAGGGAGTCCAAGTTTTCCATGTAAGGACATATTTAGGGTTGCAAAAATGAGAAGAGAGAGAAAGAGAGAGAGAGAAAAAACTTCAAAGCCACTAATCCAAAATATTTTGATGTTCTTTTTTAGAGTACCTTTTAAAGAAAACAAACTTGCAAAATAAGCCAAAGTAGAGCAGGACTGTTATTTCTGATACTTGGCTTACTTAAATTTCCATAAAATATTTATGTTAAAAAATAAAAAAAGCATGCTGCATGATAATTGAGTTTTATTTTTACTTTATTGATCAGTTAATCACAATAGAGGGACTCAAATATTCATCAGACTGAAATTTTACTGATTTTTTGGGGAAAATTTTTTAGCTTTCTTATCTACCAATTTCAATGATATAGAGCCTATCGCTATTATTTTTATTTACAATTCTTTCACTAGATTTATGTGATATTTATATTTACTGAAAAAGAACCTCGTCTGACTTGACCCTCCTTCCTTTCTCTTTGTTTTTTTATAGGATAGCTGTCATTCATTTGGGAAGGAGAATGCTGAGACAGTACATAATGAAAGCCTCAGTCCCCAGACTCTTTCATCTTTGTACTTTTTTTCTGAAGCCTGTTCCATCACAAAATCATGGTCAGTTCCACCCTTCCTAAAATAACACCACAGCACTTCAACCTCTACCTCCTCCCTCCCCCTTAGACACTAATTGCACTGAAAACTACTGTGTTGTGGGATCTGAGAAGAGGGTGCTGTCAGAAGTGGCTACATAATTTACAGGGCCCAGTGCAAAATGAAAAGGTGTGGCCCCTTGTTCAAAAAGAAGGAAAAGTACCCTGAAAAGTACTCAGATAAAAACCCTTCTTCCTTTCTTCGGTTCTCTCTCTCTCGGCTTATCGTGGTGTTTTTTTGTTGTTGTTGTTGATTTTAATTTGCTATTTAATATCATTCTAAGTAAGGAAAAATTGAAAATTTTAATTATTAGCAGGAATTTTATAGTACATCCTTATCTTGTGCAATGCCAGTTTTAAATGAAAATACAAGAGCATTTAATTCATATGTACCATCACTGAAATAATGTACTTTGCATTTTGCAGCATGGATATGCATCATATGTACTTTGTTCTTATGAGAACAGTGGAAACACTGCACAAAACTCACTCAACCATCTTTGTTTCCTGATGCACACATGCTTGACCTTCGCTCTCTACCATCGACTACAGATGCGTGAGAAAGGACTGAAAGGAAAAGGAACCATGCATTGCCCCATCTTTTGCTTTCCTTCCATCTCCCCATTTTCAGCATCAGTAGTTGGCTTATACAGGAAAGTAAAATGAAAAAAAAGAATGTGATCAGGCTCCTTGGTTGTTCTTGTTTCTTAATACACCATTGCTTCTTTTTGACATTCGAAGCACAGTTTGGTTTGAATGGAAATGTGGCCTCAGGGACTGTCAGATCCTCCGCAAACCCCTCCCCATGCTCAGTCGTAGGCAAAACATCCTTACCTTGTACTCACTTTGAGTCTCACTGAACTCCCAGCATCCTGGGGCCACTGGAATTCTGTGCTCATGTTTGCTATATGCAAACAGGACAGCAAGGAACGGTGGACGTACATCTTGTGCATATCTGCTCTGCTCACTTGCATGCTCCATTGCCCCATTGCACTTCACATATAAACACAAAGTTCAAAGATAAAATTAAGAATTTCAAGATGTAGCAGCAGAACATTAAACCAAACACAGGGTCCTTCTCCACGGGTCATATACTCAAGCAGCCGGCCCAGGTGCTGCTATGTTGGAGCTCAGTAGCTATTCATGGACAACATCGTGAGCACCACGGTTAGGTTGTAAAACATGAGTAGGGAATGAGGACCCAGCTCCTAACCTGTTGGGTCAATGCCGATTGTTGGCTCACAGTTACTTTACTTCAGGAGTGTTTTGGTTTCCTTGTTGCTAAGGCAAATACCATGCAATGGCTTGGCTTAAACAAAGGGAATTTATTGGCTAATGGTTTTGAGGCTAGGAGAAGTCCAAGTCAAGGCATCATTAGGTGATGCTTTCTTCCCAAAGACTGGTATTCTGGGGCTGGCTGCCAGCAATCCTTGGGCCTGGCCACTTCTGTCACATGGCCATGCAAATGGCAGCCTCTCCTGGCCTCTCCCCTCTTTTCCAACTTCTGTTGACTTTCAGCTTCCGGCTGCTCACTCCGTGGCTTTTTTTCTCTCTCTGACACCTTCAGTAATAGGATTAAGCACATCCTTTTCCTCACCTTACCGAGGTAACTTCATCAAAAGTCTTATTCATGAGGGTTCACATCCACAGGAATGGATTCAGTTTAAGAACATGTTTTTCTGGAGTACATACATCTCTAAACCACCACACAGAGCTAATATGAGTCTTAATTACTACTACCTTGCTCTGCTTTGTGGACTACAGGATCCATGATTTAACCATTTTGTGATTGAACCACTTCATCATCTCAATTATAAGGTATAAGCAACAAATTTGGCAACATGGATTGGAAATAAATTTGGAGACACTGATTTTCACAGGATTCTTTTTGAACAGTGGCTTAAGGGCCTAAATTAATAATTGATAAGTCTAGAACAGGTTTACCTACTTTCATGTCCTTAAGAATCACCTAAGTACCCTGCTGACATGTATTTTTAAGATGTTCCCTAGGTGGCGTTGATAGACAAGATACACGTCTCTGAGTTAAATTTGAATTTCAGATAATTGAGTGACTTTTTAGCGTAAGTATGTCCCAAATATTGCATGGGATGTACTCATACTGAAAAATTATTCATCGTTTATCTGAAATACAAATATAACTGGGTGCCCTGTATTTTTATTGAGTAAATATGGCAATACACTCACCAGGTGGGTAAGATGCAGACGGGTCACTTATCCATGCCCTAGTTTTTAAGAAAGTCATTTATAACACTTTGAAAGGCTTTTGATGAGCAGGTATGAGATTATAACAGCAATGTCTCTGAGGAAAGTGTATCTGAAGAGCACCGTGACAGTTTAAAGCTGGATGGACCCCAGAAAACCACATTCTTGGAGTTAATCTAGTACTGTGGGTATGAAGCTATTGTGGTGTGATCTGTTGATTGGGCTGCTTCAGTTGAGGGCCTTTTGACTAGGTCACTTCAGTAAGGCATGGTCCAGGGCAGGTCTGAATCCTCTTACTGGAGCCCTTTATAAATGGGATGAATAGAGACAGAAAAACTGAGCAAAACCCACAGAAGCAGAAAGAAAAACCCAGGGGAAGTGAGAAGTGGAAGCAATGCAACCCGCAAGGTGCTACCATGTGCCTTGCCATATGACAGAGGAGTTCAGGATTGCCAGCAGCCAGTCTTTGGGGAGAAAGCATCGCCTAATTTGGACATTTTCATGGCCTCAGAACTGCAAACTTTTAACTTAATAAATCCCAATTATAAAATCTCCGGTATATTGCTTTTCAGCAGCTTAGCAAACTAAAACAAGCATCATGGAACGGATTATTCCAAGAGAGCCATCCACTCCTTCCTTGAAACAGTCTTCTGCCTGGTTTCCATGAATCTTCCTGTTTTCTCACCTTGGTCACTATCTCCTCCTCCTCAGCCTTACCCAGTGGTGAATCCTGGTTGTGTGTGGTCCAGAGCTTAGGTAATTCTCTTTATGAAAAGGAATACACAATTACAAGCACAAAATTAGGCCAGAAGTGAGTATTATGCAGTAGAATAAAGAAATCACTGCAAATCACCAATTTTAAAAAGCTTGTTATCAATGCACACTCTGCAATTGCTACAATAATGCTTTCCTACATTTTTTTGGGAAATGTTCTTTTTCTTCAAATACTTTTTTTGTAATATAAGAGAATTAAGTGATAATTCAGTCTTCCCTCTAGCATGATGAATAGAAACTTGTTTTTTGTTACTGATAGTGTAGAAGAGTTTCTTTTCACTTCAGGAAGAATCAACAGTAATATCATATAAATGTAGTTGTCAAATTTGGGAAGAGTCCTATTGTTTCTTTTATATATGAGCTGTCTGATTTGGAAGCACTTTCCGCAGACTTGCTTTATTTATTTCAAACTGGGTTTCTCCTCTGCTTCTGGGCATAGCACATCTTGATAAGGCCTCTGGTCATAGATCTACAGGTGTCTGTGCCATATAAGTTGACGTCGTAGGTGGCAAGATATCCACTGAAGCAATTCCTTCATCAAGACAGCTAGCATTAACTTAAAACACCCACAAAACACTCCCAAACACAAAATATATCCTCTGAGCTCCCCCTTAGTTAGGTCCCCCAAATGCTCCCACCTACTCCAACACCCCCAGAATACAGGGAAGTGTGTGGAGCGGGCATGGAACGGAAGAATGCAGCAGCCTAAAAGTAAACCAATTACAATAAAAATAACTTTCTTATAAAAAAAATTTTTTTAAACCATAGGAACACATTGCCAAAGCCCCTCCTAGGCCCTGGAAGAGACTGCACCAGGCAGAGGCCCTCAAGCTTAAGCTTCCCAAGCTGCTTGTTTAATCCCCCTCTGTCCCTACCCCCAAAGCTGGGGTCCCTAGGGGCCCCTCTTCTTCTCTGCTGCCTTGTATCCCAGTCATGCCACACACAATACACAGTTCTGGTAGTAAATCTCATCCCCTTTCACCAACTCAAAGACAACCGTCCAGTAATTCTCCCCCCTCTTTTATCTACTTTTCCCTTTCAACTAGTCCTTTCCCATCAGCATCCAAACACAATAGAACTTCTCCAGCTTAAAATAGAACCTCTGTCTTGCCTTCACGTTCCTCTCCACCTCCTACGTCATTTCTCTGCTTCCTTTTATAACAAAACTTCCAACAAGTCTATGCTCAATGCCATCCAGTCTTCTTTTCTCCGCTGTCTCTTAAACCCATTTCAAGCAGCCTGATAGAAAATAAAAGACACTGAAGCCCCCTGGCGCCTTGGCGCCTCTGGCCCAACTGTAGGTGACGTACTTCTGACTTAATTTGGGGGGTAGCTTACTCTATTTAAAGCAATGGTACAGATGAAACGACCTGGTGGAGGTTGATACAGTACCTGGCAAAGGTTCGTGTAACGCCTACATGCACTCACTGCCATGGTGACCCCAGTGGCCCTGGTGAAGCCAGCCTGAGGCCTAACTCTCGACATCACTGGTTCCCGGGGTGTGCATGTCAAAGAGACACTCTGCCAGGCAGATTCCGGGGCATCTTGTGCAAGTTGGTTACACATCACCCAATTTGTTTACAGATTTCACCTGCTCATTCAGGGAACATGTCTCAGTGAAGTCACACAAGTAGGGGTCGTTTTTGTCAGTGGCCAATTTGTGCAGTTGCAGTGGTGGCTGGTTCCCTCTTTTTCCCAAGCGTCCAGCACACTCCATTGCATTCCACCCACTTTCCCAGTCTCACTTTCCTGATATCCTGAAGGAAGATTCGGCCACCTCACCATTTCCGCAGCTTCATGAGTTTCTCGGCATGTTCCCTCTCGTCATGACATTGGTGAAGACGATGTTTGGCAGAGTTCTTCAACGCCACGTCATCCCAGTCCAAGCAGTGAGACACGGACAGGCAGATGTGAGGGGCGCAGGGTTCCAGGCTGATCTGGTGGTTTACGGCTACCTCTGAGCGCTGGTTGTCGTCCTGAGGTCTCTGGGACAGGAGCTGGTCCTCGTGGTGGGCAGCTGTGGAGAGGGGGCAGGGGCCTCAGGGCAGGCGCGTGAGGAGCTGGCGGAGGGCTGGGTAAGAGCAGCTGGCCAAGTACAGTGAGCTCTGGGTTCTGTTCAAGCACTGTTAAAGCAGGAAATGGGGACACTCTCTGCAAAGATGTCTGGCCTTGACTTAATTTAATGAGAGAAAAAATAAGCTACTGTTGTATTGAAGCCAAGGATATTTGGGTTTTCTGTTTTATTGTGTGTGCATGTACAACTGATCGAAGGGAACCCTGAGGGTACTGAGACTCTGAGGGCGACTCCATCCCTAGAGGATGTGCCCCTAAAAGGGCTCAACCTAGTGTATGGGCTCTAAATTAATTTTGGCTTAGGGTCTCCTGGGCCAAGGAAGTGTAAATTCAAATATAAGCATCACTTCCCGGAATATAAATTCAAAACCCGAACAAGAATAAGAGCTGCCTTGTGTTTATGAGTTCTCAGGGGAGATGCTATTTTTTCACCCCAGACCAAGCCTAAATTGACAAGTTTCCTTGTCAGCACCTTTGCCAAGAGCTGGAAAATGTCAATGCTGCGTGTTCTGGAGGATGCAGCCCTCTGAGGGTCCCTACTTTGTGGAAGGGGCTCAGCTGTGACTTTTCAGGTCCTCACCCCCCCCACCCCCATTCCTCATAAGCTTGGGGAAAACCTTACCATTTCGAGTTTCGTAGGGTCTTCCTTTGGGCCTTTGGGGAGTCTACTTACCTTTTTGTGTGCAAAATTTTTTCTTTTTAAAAAAATTTAAGAATTTTTTTAAGAAGAAACTTTTGTAGGGAATTTTAGATTTACAGAAAAGTTACAAAGATAGTAGAGAGTTCCTATTATGTGAGCATCTTATATTACCTGGATATATTTGTCAAAACTAAGAGACCAACATTAGCACATTGCTATTAACTAAACTCCAGACTTAATTCATATTTCCCTAGTTTTCCCACTAATGTCCTTTTTCTCTTCCATTCCAATCCAGTATACCCCTTTGCATTTATTCATCTTGTCTCTTTCATCTCTTCTGGTCTGTGACACTTTCTCACTCTTTCCTTTTTTTTCATGACCTTAATAGTTTTGAGGAGTACTGGTCAAGCATTTTGTAGAATGCCCTTCAATTTGGATATTTATGAATTTCAAAGGGTGACTATTGTCTTGTACCCAGAATATCAGGGTGTTTAGAGTGAGAGGTGCTCATTCAACAGAATGCTGGAAGAGGAAGCCCCTACGCTTTGATGCTGTGAGCTAGTCAGTGTACTGCAAATAAATTCATCCAACCTTCTCTCCCCCTGGTGTTTGTCTGGGTTGGTTTTCTTGCTTAATTCAAAATCAAAAAGCCCATGACTAACTCACATCCCACAGCACATCTCTGTCATTGTTCCCAGCCCACTCCCCCACCCCCCACCTAATGCTCTTTTTTTCCCCTGGCAACACCAAATTGATTCTATTCTGAACATACTGAGATTCTGCAAAGCTCTTCAGTACCTTCCCTGTTTGCATCATTCCCTGTGCTTACTCAACTGCCCGTGCCTTGCTGGGTGTTGCTTTCTGTGTATATTTCTCTATTTGCTCTGGGGCAGTGATCAGAACAAGGGGCTTGGCATGGGAAGGTGGAGGCAGGAGTTTAACCAGAACTCCGCCCCCAAGGAAAAGCAGTCCAAGAAGCAGTGGGATTATTTCCAACCGAAGTAAGTGGCCAGGGTCCACAGGAGAAAGCTGTGTGTTAGCTGAGAGGTTTGGAGATGGAGCTACTATGGTATGGTGTCTGCTAGTCAGAATGATCTTGTGGTGAAGAAGATGATGCTGAAGTGAGAAAAGATGATGAGGGTGAGAAGAGATGGGACCCAGAGAGAACTGTGGAAAAGTCAATAATGTCTGCTGGGACCAGGAGATAAGATACCAGGAGGCTGGTGACTTTGGAGAGGGAAGATGGTGGGGTCCCCAACTGGTTGCTTCTGTGATCTCAGTGAACAGTGGGGCTCTCAGCCTAGATTTTCTGTATCTTCTTATCTCAATGCCTTCACCCCGTGTGCCTGACCTTGACATGGCCTTGGATTCACTGCCTTTACTCTCCTAACTCTCTCCCCCAAAGGTTTATGATTGCTAGAATCCTTGATTCTTTTACACCCCCAATACTGAAATACTCGGGCTTTCAAGATGACAACTAGGTAACTGTGGCAGTTTGAGATTGTTTATGAATCCCAAAAAGGAAAGATTATGTTTGTAAACTAATCTATTCTGGGTGTGATACCTTTTATTATATTGGATTCAGTTGAGGGGCCCCTGGTTAAATTAACTGTTAAGATTAGGGTTTTGATTCAACCACATCAGTAGGGTGTGACTCAGGTTGAGTCCCCACCCCCTTGGTGGGCTGGTGTAAATGGACATTCACTCAAGAAGAGACACAATAAGAGAGAGAGCTCTGTCATGTTTGCTCCTGGAGCCCCAGGTAGAGATGAGCCATTCGCCTGATAGGTTGCAGCTGAAGAGAACAGAGCAGCTGAGCAACTGAGAAGGCTGGGAAAGAAACGAGCCCTGTGGCAGAGATTGATATAGGAAGCCCTGAGAGACCAGGCAGAGATCAGCAACCATCTTGCTTCGCCAAGTGGCAAGTGACTTTGGTGAGAAAGTAATCTTGAGTTGGACTCTTTAAGACCTTGTAACTGTAAGCTTTTACCCCAAATAAATACCCTTTATAAAAGCCAACAGATTTCTGGTACTTTGCATCACCACCCCTTTGGCAGACCAATACAGTAACCTAGTGGATTTATCAGCAGAAATGTGTAAATCACCTCATCTCCTAGTTTACTAAGAACCAGGTAGGGTATCCCATCTGAAAACTCCCTCATCTATCCTCCTTTCCCGCTCATCATCTCCTCTCTCTTCCTCTTTAGAGCTTTGCTTCTTGATCTTATTCCAAAAATAACCTTTACTGCTCTTCTTGAAGACCCAACTTAACCCCACCTCCTCTGTGATAATTTAACTGCTACTGCTCCAGCCACAGAGCTTCTACCGCGGCTGACTTCCACAATCATTTTGGTAGGTTCGTTCCTTGGCACTTATCTCCCATTACTTTTTTTTTTTAAGTTTCATGAGTTTTACAAAGATGTTTATTGTCGCACAGAATTTAAGCCACTTACTTTGTCAGATAAAAAAAATTAGAGGTGAACAATGGCTTACATTTTAAAAATAGGTAAACAAACCAGTGTTCCTGGGTTCCATAAAACCAATGTAAATATAAGCAATTTGTATTTACGTTGCTGGTGAATTCATATAACTCTCTAGTTTTCTGATCCTTCGATGACCTTATCTTTTCCAGCTAGTCTTTTTTTGTTTTGCCCACTGGCCATAGGAGTGGAATGGAGTTGGGGCTTAGAAGATAACATAATGCCTATTTGGTCTGATAATTAGTTTTATGGCTGGCCCTTTAAGTTCACTCACATCACTCCTAATTAAAAGAAAAATAAAAAAGAATCAAAGTCTAAGATGTAAACCTTAAGCCTGTAGGCATCACTATCTGCTTTATTTTGCATAGGCTTAACCAGGTTGAATGGCAGAGAGACTGGTATAGAAGGTGGCTAGGACTCCAAAATCAAGGGATCACTGTTTAAATAGAACCCAGCCGAGATTACCATGCTCCAGTCCTTACAAGGAATTATCTAGCACTAACATGAGGGCCATCTTTTTCAGGGATGTAGCTGTCCTTGGAATTAGATTCCAGCTCCTGTTATTTTTTGAGGTGTGTGTCATCTCCTCAACCAGATGATAACATTTGCTCTGCATTGCTTTATTGTTTGAGTCCTTTACCCCATGTCAGGCCCAATAACTTATGAAATAGTAGGTAGACATTAAGCAGCGCGCCTACCAAGTCATGGGAGCAGATTGTTTAGTTTTCGAGAATTTTGCGAGCCAGTTGTTAAACACAGTCATTATTCAAAATTAAATTACATGGGGAGTGGGTGTAGCTTAGTGGTTGAGTGCCTGCTTGGCAAATGTGAGGTCCCGGGTTCAATCCCTGGTACCTCCTAAAAAAAATTAAATTATGTAAACTAACAAGTAAATAACTTTATCATCAGAGGTAATAAATACCACCAAACTCATCGTTTCCTAATTATTTCAGTACATTTTGCTATTATCTGTGTGCTTGAATATTGTGTATATAGTGGAAATACTAAATAATGACATGCTACTGTTCTCTTTCCAACTCTATGCTCAGTGAATAATGCTGATAGCTTGGAACTGGCAATGATGGGAGTATTTACACCATGGAAGTCAGCATATGCTACAAATCAGGGCTTCTCCCCACCCCAAGAGTCAATTGTTAAACACTTATTTAACCAGCGCAGTAAAGGGAGTGAGCTAACTTAAAGTAAGAGCAAGCATTCCAGTTTGTTTCCTCTGATGCCACACGTACACTCTCTGTCCTAACCACTCTGAACTTGGTATCCTTCACGGAAAAAGCTTTTTGTTCCTCTGGGTCTTTCCATATGCCCTTTGCCTAGAATGTGCTGTTCTCTCTTACTGGCATGTTAGACTCCTACAATCCACTGAGCCCATTCAAGGGCAGCTCCCTTTGGCAGTTTTTCCTGGCTCCTCCAGGCATGTTTTTTTAATGTTCCCTTATAACTTTGCACATACTTCTATTACAGAAATTTCCGTGGTCATTTTGAGATTACTTTTTAGTCCCTCTATGTAGGCAACTGGTCTATTGACTTCCTTAATGGAAGAGACCCTGTCTTACTCATCTTTATATCTCCTAATGCTGCCATCTTAGGCACAAAATAAATATTTTTAAATAACCAAAATGCCTCTATGGAATATGAAAGTGCTCATCTTGTCATAGCATATTATCTCAAAGGGTGGAGACCCACACAATAAACAAGAAAATGTTAAACTCCCATCCTGGGAAGTCCTGCTATGTTCTCAATTAGAGGGGCAAGAATCTCTCAAGAACACAGTGCCTAATAAAAGACAACAGACCAATATGCTAAGCCTTCAGTATTATTGCATGCAACTATGAACCTTATTCTTCAAAAACTGAAACTTAGTGGTTACCATAGGTTTCAAGGGGAGGGGGAGGGAAGCACAGAAAACACGGAACATAGGGCATTTTTAGGGCATTGGAATTGTTCTGCGTGATCTTACAATGATGGATATAGGCCATTTTAAATTTTGTCAAAACCTATAAAAGTGTACGGGCAAAATGTAAACCATAATGTAAACCATTGACCATGGTTAGTAGCAATGATTTAATATTTGTACATCAATTGTAACAAATGTACCATACACACGTAAATGTTATTAATAGGGGAGAGTGGGAGAGTGGGAGGGGTTTGGGTATATGCGAATCCCCTATATTTTCTATGTGACTTTTCTGTAACCTAAAGCTTCTTTGAAGATAAAGCGAAAAAATATAAGACACTGGGGGAACATACAGAAGAAATTGTCACTGTACATAAAAGATAACATCTTAGTGATGAAATACACAAAGAAAAATTTTTTATTTTTATTATTTTTTATTTTTGTATTTTATTTCTTATTATTTTATTTTTATTTGTTTAAACTTTTTTTGCTTTGTTTTTGGGGAGGTTTTGGATTGAAGAAGGGTCACAACTATAACAGGGAAGGATCACTGGTGTGGGGTGATTTTGTGGGGAGGGGTGCCCCTGGGGCATGCCTCTATGGCATATGAATATGTTCAAGTGGCCATGGGGCATTGTCTTAGTGGGTGGAGACCCACACAATAACAGAAAGAATATTGAATTCCCATCTTGGGAAGTCCTCTGATAGAACAGCAAGAATCCTAAGTACATGGCAGTGCCTAGTGCAGGAGGACAGACCATTACGCCAGGCCCTTGATATTGATGGTTGTACTTATGAACCTCCTCTTGTGAAATTGAAACTTAGTCTAATATTATATATTGCCTAAGATTTACCTCCTGAAAGCCTCCTTGTCACTCCAATGTGGCCTCTTTAAGCCAAACTCAGAATACAAATGCACTACCTTCCCCCCAGTGTGGGACATGACTTCCGGGTATAAGCCTCCCTGGCACTGAGGGATTATTACCAAGTGGCAACTAGTGATGAATCTGGAAAACAACCTTGACCAAAGGGGAAAATATGAAATACAAATGAGTTTTTATGGCTAAGAGATTTCAAAATGAGTCGGGAGGTTATTCCAGAGGTTACGCTTATGCATGTTTCAGGAGGATCTCATTGACTGCCAGCGTAAATAGTGCCTCAAACAGCAGGGCTCCTGAGGGCTTTAGACACATTTAGACACTATAAGCAAGGCAGACAATCTCAAGAATTCAGCACCTTGCCATTGGGCCTTACTTTGGAATATATGCTCCCCAATGTAACAGAGTTAGACTCATTTATAATTTCTCTACACATGGCTCTTTTGCCCTTTTTATTTGAACTTATAATTGACACTATACTTGTTAAATACATGTCCCAGAGACTTAAATCTTTGGTCTGTTCATATGCCGGTCAAGCCCAGAGTCTCAGCAGAGTTGCAACACCTACTCTCCAGTTCATCGGACTTGCTCAAGACAACTAACAAAAGGATGATGATGGACAGCACCCATCCTAAAAAACAGAGTATCTACAACTGCAAGCAAGACAGTTCCATCCATCTGCTCCATAGGATCTAAGCTCCTTCTTAATTGGAAGCAGCATGGGCATCACTATCCCCAAATCCTCAAGATTGAGGAATGAACAAACATAAGGGGGGAATGCAACTATGCAGTAAAGTAGATTTATTATTCTAGCAATGGAAGAACTTTTTATCATTGATATAAAGGCAGTGGCCACCAGAGGTTCTGAGGGGAGGGATAGGGAAGAATAGGTGCAACATGGGGGCATTTTGGGATCAATGGAATTGTCCTGCATGACATTGCAATGATGGATACAGGCCATTATACATTTTGTCAAAACCTATAAAATTACGTGGTGCACAGTGTAAACTATAATGTAAACTATTGACCATGGTTAGTAGCAATGCTTCAATATGTGTTCATCAATTGTAACAAATGTACCACACTAATGAAAGATGTTGTTAATGTGGGAAAGTGTGGGAGGGGAAGGGGTGGGGTATATGGGAATACCCTATATTTTTGATGTAACATTTATGTAATCTAAATCTACTTTAAAAATAAAAAAATAACCAAAATAACAGAAAAATGAATTAAGTTCACGTCTTACAGAGGAGCTGTGTATTTTGTTTTCAAAACCAAAATTATTTCCCCCCTGAGATGGCTCCCTTGTCTGTTTGCTCATTGTTTCTGCTCATTGTTTTTGCTCATTGTCTGCTCTTTGTTTGATTTTTTTTCTTTAGGAGGCACCGGGAACCAAACCCCAGACCTCCCATGTGGGAGGCGGGCACTCAACTGCTTGAGCCACTTCTGCTCCCTGCTTGTTTTGTTTTTGCTCATAGTTTGCTCGTTGTTTTTGCTCAATGTCTGCTCTGTCTGCTCATTGTTTGTCTTCTTTAGGAGGCACTGGGAATCGAACCTGGGACATCCCATGTGGGAGGCGGGCACTCAATTGCTTGAACCACATCTGCTCCCAAAACCACAATGATTTTTGATGATTTTGGAGGTATCACATAAATTCAGAAAATTTTACAAAGGGTAAAGAATATTTTTTTTAAATTGCACTTATTCCCATGGATCTAGAGATAACATCTGTTAAAAAATTTTGTCCTTTCTTTCAAATGTCAGATTGGATTTTGTGGCCATTTTTTTCTTAACTTCTTATTTTGAAACAATTTGAAACTTACATGGCACTTGCAAAAATAATACAATACCAATACAGAGAACTCCAATATAACCCCTACCCAGATACCCAGATTTACCAACTATTAACATTTTTGCCACATTTGTTATATTTTTCTATCTCTCTCTTCATTCCTTTTTATGGCTGAATAATATTCCACTGTATGGTTATGCCACATTTTATTTACCCATTCATCAATTGATAGACATTTGGATGTTTCCACTTTTTGACTATTATGAATAGTGCTGCTATGAACATTCATGTACCAAATTTTGGTGGGGGGACACATGTTTTCCATTCTCTTGGGTATATATCTAATATTTGAATTGCTGGGTCATATGGCAACTCCACATTTAGCATTTTGAAGAGCTGCCAGTCTTTTCCAAAGCAGCTGCACCATTTTGCATTCCCACCGGCAACGCGTGAAGATTACAATTTAAGGAAGATTTAATTGTAGGATTTTATTTGGGAGGTGATCCCCGTAAACATTAGGAGGGGAATAAGAAGGGAGAAAGGAAAGGCAGCGGATAAAGGATAATTATTAAGCAAATTACCACTGTGTATAACTTAAGCTTAAGGCCGTTGAGTAACACTGGGAGCCAGTGTAGAACTTGAACTTCAGAGTTACCCTACCTGCGGAATAAGAGAGGAGGAGTATGAATATACCAACTCCCAACAGCCATTGGTTGAGGGCTGCTTGGTGTGTACACGTTAATTTCCTCTTAATTCCCTTTGCCTGATCCAAGAGCAAGCAAAGCAGGCACAGCAGGAGAAAGCCATCAAGTAAAGATATGCAGATGCTGGCAGCTGGAGTCCTGCCTGCTATGATGGGTGATGGGAGATGGGTGGGACACTGCTCCTGCTGCATTGGGTGAGCCAAAGTTGCTGCCCTCATGGAGCTTTTGCCCCAATGAAAGAGAGAGGTAAACAAATAGATACATTATACAGTCAAGTCGCACTTTGAAAAATAAAGCAGGGTACCGGGATAGAGGGAGATGGGGGGTGCATGTTAGCTCAGCTGTCAAGACAGGCACCTCTGGGGACGTGAGATTTCAACTGAGACCCAAATGATATGCGAGATAGGCTCTCGAAGGCCAGTCGAATGTCTGATGGGGAACTGCAAGTCTTAAGGCCCTGAACAGGGAACCATCTTGGCGGGTTGGGGTTTGGAGCAGCTGCGGTGGAGTGAAGGAGACACAGAGCACTAGGCCATGAGATTGGAGATACAGCCAGGGGCTCTGTGGCCATTTTTAATCCACTATACTATTCAGCAGCTAAAATGATGGCCTAAGTCAACATTTTTTGATGTGGAAATAGAAACACATAAAAAAGAAATGTTATGGAAGGACATGTTTCACTTGCATGAGACAGAAATTTAAAAAAAAAATATATATATATATATGGTGACTTAAAGAAGACAGGTTTGTTTTTCTCTCATAAGCAAAGCCTGGAAGGCTGGGATGATCTGTAAAGTGATGCCATCTCCTTCCAGCCTCCATCACCAGCTTTCAAGTGTAGCTCTCAGCCTCATAGTTCATGATGGTAGCCTCTGCTAGTTCCTGGGCACGTGCTACAACGATGAATTGTGTGTTATGTAAACTTACATCAAAATAAAACCAAAAAAATGACCAGAGAGGCTTCGCAGTTCCTTTCATCAGGAGAGTTTGGGACTGGCCTTATGTCAGTCTTTGACCAATAGATGTGGCAGAAGCAAGTTTGTGACTTCTGAGCAAGGTCTCAAGGGGCTTTGCAGCCTCTGCACCAGCCATTATGGAATCCTGAGACCACCATGCTGTGAAGAAAGACCACGTGGAGTGAGGCCATCGTAGATGATCCAGCCACCGCCCAGCTGCCTGAGAGAGCGCAGCTGAGACTGGCAGAAATGCCCAGTCAAGCCACAGAATGGTGAGAAATACTCAATTGGCGCTGCCTTAAGCCACTTTGTTTTAGGTGGCTTTTTATGCAGTGACAGATAATGAACACAAACTGTTTGCTGCTATGCACATTTATCATAAGTTTCAGGTTTTTAACTATTCTAAACAACTCTGCCCTGGACATCCTTGAATAAACAACTCTGTGCACTTATCTGATTTTTCCCCCCGAAGACTTTCAGCAACAACACACTTGCATTTCACGGAAGCTTTAGGAAAATAAGATTCCAAACACATTCTTATTTTCAAGAAGCAAAATCAATGGCAGCGGTGTTGGGCAATTTTTGGTGGGGGGAAATAAGGCCATGCCAGTTTATAAAGAGATTTTGCTTAGCATATACCAGGAACCATACCCCCAAAGTTTCTGACTTGTAGGGCTGGCCTTCAGTTGTTTTTTGTACTGTTCCTCAGGGTTTCCCTTAGGGTGTGTGGGCTCCTGTATATTGATCAGTCTGATGAAAAATACGTTACAAATTTCATTGGCAGAGGTGACGATAGTGATTTCTCAACGAGGACTTAGAATAATGAACAGTGGCGAGGTCCTTGCATATTCATTTATACCAATCAGTGCACATAAAGTTTCTTCTTAGATGCAGGCGCCACCTTTTTTTGCTCAGGGCCAGGAAGCATCTTGTCACATTCTTTGTCATCAAATGCACTGTTCCTAGCTAATTTCTTATCTTCCACCATAAAAAAAAAAGGTGGCAACACTGTTATTATTCAGTGTCATGGCTCTTCAGAAGCTATTTTTATTAAAAGAACATAGAAATTCTTACCTCTGAAGTTTCCTAAACCATTTATTTATGCTGCTTACATCATCATTTATGACACACATCATTGTACATGGTGTGCCTGTGAAAACTGGCTGCCAGTGACACTTTCAAAGGTTGTTACCATGCTTGGTTGATGATGAACACAAACCAAGTTTAGAGTAAGAAGGAAATGCTGAGAATTCATTTTTGGGAATTCTATATTTACCATGGAGAATTTTATAGCATAGCCATAGAATGAAACATCTGGCAACGATTGTCTTCTCTTGAACTTTTTAGGCTGTCATCACAGCGTTTCTAGAATATAATCTTTTGCTCTGTTGACTGTATCCCTGCTTTCTACACATCCCAGCAGCAGGGAAGACAGGTAGGGGGCCTTGGGTGGAGTGAGAAGAGCGGTCCTGTTCATGCAAGGAAGGTCCAGTTCTCCTCTGGTTCAGCTTTAGGCCAGACCACATTGATCGGATGCAAGAGAAGACATTGATCAGAAGAGCCCCTTGACATTGGAGAGCAATGTTCTAGAAAGACGAGGAGGTGATGGCTGTGGTTAAGCCTAGGAGATTGCCCAACATGAAGCACAGAGCCAGTAAAGGAAGCTGGGTGACAGTCCTGGGTGCCAGTGGTGGGAGGCGCATGGGGCAAAGATTCCTGCTGCCTCCCCCACTGCCCAGCTATGCTGTAGACCTGAGGCAGCACCATGCTTGGTAAACAGATCAGTGGGACCTGACATAGGGGCCCAGTCCCATGGCTCAAGCCTGAGGGTCAGCGGTGGACTATGGGTAGCCAAAAGTACTGCACTCCTCCTGCATCTGAAGTGAGTGAAAGTTGCTCAGAATCATCTTGTCAGCCTCCATCTGGTGGTCTGATCTTCACAATCCTGTGAAAGAAATACTGCACTGACAGTAGAGGCAATCTGCAGAGAACTAAACCACCCTCCTGTTTCTTCATGTAGTTTGTTCCCTAAAATAAACCTCAAGTGGGTGCATCCAATTGGTAGAACTGAAGTCACATGTTTGGAGCAAGGGAGGGTTGAAAATTCTATGTTGGGTTGGTGGGATTCACAATGTAGGGCCCCTCTCAGCATGTGGACAGGAAGATAGGATCATCAAAGGATTTGGGGTCAACAACCCAAGTGTCCATCAACAAATGATTTGCTGAACAAAATGTGGTACATGCACACAATGGAATATTATTCAGCCGTAAGAAAGAATGAAGTTATGAGACAGGCTGGAACATGGGAGAAACTGGAAAATATAATGCACATTGACATTATGCACACAAGGCACCTAAGGAAAAACATTGAATGACATCACTTATAAGAGACAACTAGAAAAATAAAAGAATAGAGAATAAAAAAAATAAAATAAAATAAATCTACAAGGCAAACAACAAATTAGAAAGAAAAAAACACAGATTGGGGGCCTATATTAAAAGACTTGGCTCCACCCGAATCAAGATGGCAGAGTAAGGAGCCTCAGGGCTCCAGCACCCCAAAGAAGCTTTAAAATAGCATCTTTTTCAAAACTCC
>JAQZBX010054891.1:0-18542 GCA_029593785.1 Cabassous unicinctus | reverse complement strand
TTTTTTGCTAATAAAGCATGGGAGGGTTACTGGTTTAGGGCGTTGGATATGAGGGACATGCAAGACAGGGTGCAACTGGGAAAAGCTTCTAGGGAGTATGTGAGTGTTCATCCTGTCATAGTGTCTTGTATTAGTGAATGGAAACCCACACAGTTAATGGGAAGATGTTGGACTCCCATCCTGGGAAATCCTGCTATGTCTCAAATAGAGGGGTGGAGTCTCTTGAGACCATAGGCAGTGCCTAGTAGGAAGAGACAGTCCTCAATGTTGTTGCAAGTAACTATACGGCTTGGTGGTTACATTTTACTTTTGACATATATGTTTCTTTTTCTTTAAATATGATTTCTTTATAAGAACATAGGTTTAGAGTGTATATTTTTTAACAACTCTGACAATCTTTGTCATTGAGTTGGGTAGTTTAGATTATGTACATTAAATATAGTCACATATTCATGATGAATTTGTTTCTATCATCTTTTAGCTTCTTAGATGCTAAAATATATACCATACAACATACCAGATGCTTTTTGGCTTGTGTTTTCATTATTTTTATTTTTCCATGATTTTTTTCTTTTTTTTTTTTTTGGTATATGTAGCAGTGATGGTGATGTTTAACAACAGGAATTCATTGGCTCATGGCTTCTGAGGCTTCAAGACTGGCTTCCTTCCAAGCTCATTATCTTCTGGATAATCAGCAAACTTTGGGGTTCTTTGGCTTTTCTATTACAGAGCAAGTTTTCTCCCTTCTCTCCCAGGTACCATTACATTTGCGCTTCTGAGTTCTCCCATTGTCTTTTACTTTCTGTGGCCTTCTCTGTAAGATCTCCAGTAAGAGGATGAAGACCCATACTAATTCAGGTGGGCCACACATTAACTGATGCAGCCTCATCAAAAGTTCTTATTTACAATGGGTTCACAATCACAGGAATGGATTAGGGTTAAGAACATGATTTTCTGAGGTTCATAATACCATGTCATCTCAATATATTTTTGTTTGACATTTTCCCCCAACTGTTTTTTGCCCTATTTTTTCTAATAGATTAATAAAATTTATTTTATTATTCTTCTTCCTTGAGTAGTAATTTAGCCATAAATCATGTATCTCATTTATACTTGTTATCCTAGTCATTTCAATAATCATCTTCTACTCATTCCTGTCTGGCTTAATTTAGTATTTTCACAACTTCCATAATGAACATACTCAAACTTCCCAGACCATGCCCTTCCTTGACATCCAGTGCTTTAAACTGGAATAGTTTTCCCTTATCATCAAGAGCTTCTGTTAATATTTTATATATCATAGGACTGGTGGCATTGCATTTTTCTCTGATTTTCTTCATTTGAACATATCTTAACTTGTTTAGGTTTCAAATCCCCATGATGTATCCATTTTCTTTTACTTTTGTTGTTAGTTTCCATGATTACTCTTGAACTATATAAAAACAAAATTAAAAACTATGTACTCTTTTGTATTTGACCGCATTTACTCACCATACATCTATCAGATTATTCCCTTTGTTGTATCACTGGGTTTATATTTCACTGCTAGGAGTATTTGCATATGTGAATATTCACTCACTATATATCCCATTTTCTTAAAAATGATCATTTTGATCATTACCAGATTTTGGCTATTAGGAAAGTAAATCTCCTATAAAAGTGGCTATGTCATTTTGTTCAAAATAGCACTTTCTCTTTTGTCTATAGAAAAGAAAATGTAAGATCATAAAACAGATGTATGTTTTGACAGAGTAGTAACTAACAAGTTGTTACCAAAGTGGGAACACCATTTTACACTCTCACTCTCTATATACAAGAATTCCATCCCCTTCATATAAAGGTAAAAATTTGAACCCAGATTCCTTAAAATATTAGCAAATCTAGTAGGTGAGTAATGGTATCACACAGAGGTATCAATCATCAATTTCATTTCCATAAGCTCAACAGACAATTAAAATTCTCTTTGTGAAACACTTCAATTATTTTGTTAATTTTATTATTGGATTAATCATAGGAGTTGTCCATATACTGGATAGGCATCAGTTGTCAGGTGCATTATTTCAAATGACTTCAAATCCAGTCTATGGTTTCCTTTTTATTATAACAATAGTGTCAGTCAATGAACAGAAGTTCACAGCTTTATTAAGTATAATTTCATTTGTTTTTATCTTATTAGTAATACTTTTATAACTATGATTCATAAGTGCTTGCCTATTCCAAGGCAGGAAAACCCTCTTTTGAAGTCTTATTTGTTCACTTTCCATTTACTTGCTTGTTTCTTATATTACATTCTTCAGCAGACAAAAATACTGTCCTGTCTTCAACATCATATATATATACTTAAGAATTTGAGGAGTATGGAGAAGTTTTTTTGTCAATAGAGGTATCAATTTTTTCCTCAACACAACTTTGAAGGGCACAGGTTGGGGCAGTTGTAAAAGTAAAGAATGCACTAGATAGATGGTTAGACATGAACTTCATTGGGACTTACAAACAGGAACGAATCTTTGATGGTGGCCAGTCAAAGAATGAATGACATTAGCACGCCACAAAAAGATAAGAAAATGAGGGGTGAGCTACACGAGGTTTCAGAACAAGGACATCCCTTAGGGTATGAGAACAGAGATTCTACTAGGGTCACATGAAGTATACACATAGGGTCTGGTGATGTTTTCTCTATGCTCATAGAAAGGATATTTACCAAAGACATTTACTGCTTTGGGTATATTATAGTTTATGATAACTATCTATTCATTGTCTTCCCTCAGGGAGGGTTGATAACCTTTAATTTATGTCTAGGTCATGCAGGTGGTTATGTGCTTAGGACTTGGGGGTGCCCTGGGTCCCCACAATCTACCCCCATGTAGTGGTCTACATTGACTGTAAGATAAGCATTGCATCCACATTCCACTGCAACAGTATAAAAGACAACAGCTAAAGGCTTTATGTGTCTTTCAGTGACAATTGCAGTTCCACATGATACAAAAATGGCCAATGGGTAGAACAACCGGGGGGCATGTTTTACTCTATATCTAACATTGATAGTAAAATTAAATTCAGGGGGTAACCAAGCCACATTATGGATTCCCTCTTGTCATTCCATACAGAGAGGGGCAATGTCATCTAGGGTGGCAGACTCAGCCATTAACCATCCTAAACAAGCCATCATATATAACATATCCTTATAAAGGCCTGGGCTTATTCACCTGTTCCCTTACAAGGTTTAACAGCATACAAGCAACATTTCCATGAGCCAGATAGGGGAGTCCTATGAGGAAGTCTACAAAACCATACATTTTCCCCTTCTAAGTTCCTCTTTGAGCTGCAGTTAATAGAGCTAAGTTTCAAGTTTGAAATACCATACATGTTGTCTCTCCATGGGAGCAGGCCATAATGCTAATTGTGTCTGTTTAGATTCTACTCACATTACTCTAGCAATTATTGCTCCACTTGATATAACCTTCACACAGCCAGCATGCTGCAGCACCACTTGTCCTTGTAGGAAAGCTCCAATATTTCACATGCCTGGTGCATAACACCCTTCAACACTTTGAAACAGAGCCAGTTTGGAGGCAATGTTCCTGTAAATCTGGCCATATCAAGCAACTCTGAGCTGCTGCAGGAGTCTGAAACTGCAACATACTTTCCATACACTTCAGGAGTCATATCCAGATGTGGTATCCACTTTTATTATTTTAGGGGTCATAGTGACTAATCTAGCCAATAACTCAAATGGAGAGGCACCTTACAGGGTACAGAAGGTCTGGTTTGAATGCACAAGTGTTTGACAATACTGAAGTCTATCCCTTAATTGTTATACACTTTCTAATAACTTCCAATGCAGTTTATAACATTAAATGGACTTCACTATTTTTAGCACTTTATATTTTACCTCTGCACATTTACCATGATTATGTTAATTAAAAGGTATTTCGCTTTAGCAATATAGGAAAACCTGCTTTCTCCATTATTTTATGAAAACCTAAGATTCCCAATGGAATCAAGAATATCTTCCCCTTACTGCCATTTTAATATGCAAATTTAGGTGACCTTTGACATGTTTCCCTGTTATGAAGTTGCTTTTGGTTATCAACATCAGTTTAGGTTTCTTTTTAATAATGGCATCCTGGAACTAATCAATTAATAACTTCAGTTTAGATATTTTTCAAATGTCTTATAATTAACCATAAATTACTTTTTGTTATTAACATTAACTCCTAGATTTCAACTTAATTATGATTTCTCAGAATCAGTCACTTACATTATAATCTTTCAATTTTGAAAATGCTTTTACAAACTTCCCATAACTATCCATAATCACATAGACTATAGTTACTAGATCTCAAGACAAATTTCACCTTATAAAACGCATTCCCTTACTTAATGCTATTTTCTACAATACCTCGTACAACTTATTATATTCATTAAACCTAGTCTTACATATTTCCAACCTGATTTTATGAAAAACCAGCCATCTTAGGACAAAACACATTCCTTAAACAAACATCAAATTTTATTTAGCACTTACTATGAATTCACTTCTAAAAACCTTTTACTTCTTTCTATATCCATTTAAGTCTCATATCCCTAATTCAGTTCTGTGAAGAAAAAGATCTATTCATTTCAATTTAGGCAAAAACAATTTTTAAAAAGATGTTTGTAATAATTTCATTAACCAAAAACTTAGAATTTTTTATCTTTTAAAGATTTAACATATTCAATACTACCGTATTTTATTAGCATCCATAAACCTAGGGAGATTTCACCTAAGCTAAATAAAATTGAGACCATTATAATTTATGCAAGAAATGTTGTTTTTCTTTCCTTCCTCCACAGGAGGCTAAAACCCCTTTTCTCTTTAATTAAATTCTAAAATTGTGATAACCTTAAAATCTTATTGACTGCCAAGTTCTGGAATATATTAAAACTGTTTAATTTGTTTTAATTATGATTTAGAAAAACCTTTCAGCATTTTCAAACACTTTTTTTTTATTTACTGAAATTTTGCCTTTGGATTATTACTGTCATCTTAAAAGCTGTTAAATTTAATTGGAGAATTACAGGACAGACTATACAAAACAATTTTTATTATGGAATATCCCCCTCTGTCCCTATCACTTTAATTTCCAGGCCTAGTAGACAGAATTCTAGGTTAATCTCAAATCTCCTGTCTCTTTACACACCTAGCCCATCTCCTTAGTTTCCTCAACTGGTTTTTTTGATTTTTAAAAAATATTGTTTGCTAGCTTCTCCCATGATTTCAACCTGTTTTCAACTGAATAAGAACTAGGAATGCTTCACACAATTTTCAGGGGAAATCAGGTACCACTTAAATTTTTAATAAAGGAGTAATTTACAAAATTGTTCATTCTTACCAGACAAGTAATCAGAGTTTTAGAAACAGAATCTCCATTGGCTGAATATGCTTGCACTATTTCTCAAATGGTATTCTTTATAACACTTTCTGTCTGAGGTGGGGGCATTCTGGCTAAATTAAACAATGATTCACATCTTAATAATTGTATTTACATTTGTTTTTCCTGAATTTTGTTCACTATTATATTTATAGAGTCATAGTATTACTTATTAACTTATAAGTATTTAGTTTCTGTATCTAGGCCCCTCCTGTTTTTCATTAAATTATTTTAATTAATTAATTTTATTTTAATGAAACTTTAGATTACATAAATATTACATAAAAATGCATAAAAACTGCTTTTAATGGGTCACTGGAATTCAGACAAGGTTAAGAGAAGACCCTGGGGGCAAGATAGGCTATTGAAGATTATGGGAGATTTCAGGATAAACTCTTTAGTTCCTTTCCTTTAAATACTGTTTTTCTTTTTTTTTTTAGTTCATCAATTTATTACTCTTTTAAACAATACACTAAGTGTAAAGAGCTGAGTCCAATACCTGGGAGAACTAAAGATGAAAACATAAAACACCCACCTTCATGATACACATAATCTAGAAAAGGAGAGGACTACAAATACCAAACTCAATGTACAATAATGCAAAGTAGATATAAAACTTTGTGCCATCTAGCGGTTCAGAGAAGGAAGTGTAGACATATTTTGCTACAATAAAAAATCATCTGAGAAAAATTTCTCTATCTTTCCTTGGATTTTAGATGTATGCTTTTTTAAAAACTTTATTTTTTAATTTTTTAAAGATATTAGATTATCTAAATGATACATAAAAATGAAGGGGATTCCCACATGCTCTACTCCCTATCCCTTCCACACATTCCCACATTAACAACATCCCTCATTAGTGTGGTACACTTCTTACAATTGATGAAAACATATTGGAACATTGCCAGTAATTGTGGACTAGAGTTTACATTATAGTTTAAACTCTCTCCCCCGCAATTTTGTAAGTTATGAAAAGATATATAATGGCCTGTATCTGTCATTGCAATGAAAATCAGAACAATGCCAATGTCTGGAAAATGCCTCCATATTACACCTATTTTTCCCCTCTCCCTCCCTTCAGAACCTCTGGAAGCCACTGCCTTCATATCAATGATAAAAGTTCTTCCATTGATAGAATAACAATAAGTCTATAATAGAATATAGGTAAGTCGACTTCAGTCCATTGTTCATTCCCCAATCCTGAGGACTCTAGGATGGTGATGTCCACTCTACCTCTGATTGAGAGGAGGTTTAGATCCCATGGGGGAGATGGAAGGGACTATCTTGCTTGCGGTCACAGACTCATTCTGTTCCTTGGAATGGTCATCCATCATCATTTCCTTGTTAGTTGTCCAGGGTGAGTTCAATGAACTGGGGAGTATATGTTGCAACTCTGTTGAGATTCCGGGCCCAGCTGGCAAATGGAAAGCCCAAAGACTTAAGTCTCTTGGACATACTATTATCAATTCTAATACTAACTATAGGTTCAAATGGAAGTGGCTGAGAGCCATGTATAGGGAAACCACAACTGAATCCAACTCTGTCACACTGGGGACCACAAATTCTAAAGTAAGGCCCACTGGCAGGGTGCCAAACTCCTGAGCTGTCAGCCCTGCCTATAGTGTCTGGATATCTCCAGAGCTCTCAGGAACCCCACTAATTGAGGTAATATTTTTTGTGGCAGTCAATGACATCCTGCTGAGATGTGTCTAAGCATAACCTCTGGAATGACCTCCAAACCCACTTTGAAGCATCTTAGCCATATAAACTTATTTAACTTTACTTAGAGAGAGACCACATTTGACCACATTTGAGCAAGAAGGATCTCAGGAGGTGACTCTTAGGCAATCTATAATACTAGGGTAAGTTTCAATTTGAAAAGAAAAAGTTCATAAATACATTCATCAATAAAAGGGCTCTTCAATGGTCCATTCTCCTTCTCTAGTCACTGCCCTTGTATTTGGGGGATTCCTACTGTCCCATTAGAGAATGTAGCAGAACTCTCCAGGATAGGAATTAAATATTCTTTTGGTTATTGTGTGGATCTCTACCAACCATGACAATGCCCCATGAACACTTGAACTCCTTCATATGCCTTAAATGTATGCCCTGGGTGAACCTCCTACCATGCATTCCCACTCATTGACACCCCACATGAATGATCCTGCCCTGCCACAGTTGAAACCCTTTTGTGATCCAAAACCTCCTCAAAAATAAACCCAAGAAAATAACCAAATAAATTTAATAAGAAAATGAAATAATATTTGATATTTTTAAAAATGACAAATAAAATACAAAAAATTAAAAAGAATTTGAAATAAAAAATAACAAAAAAGTAAAATTTAAAAAAATTAAATTTTGACATTATGTCCTTCATCACTGTAAGAACTGTTGTCTGGTATGTCAATGACATTTTCTACCTTTTATTCCCCCAGTGTCTTATTTTTTTCATTTTATCCTCAAAGAAGCTTTAGGTTACAGAAAAGTCACTTACAGAATATAGGGGATTCCAATATACAGAACATCCTCCCCCTCTTCCCCTTTCTCATATTAATAACATTTTATATGTGGATGGTACATTTGTTGCAATTGATGTACAAATTTTGCAGCACTGCTACTAATCATGGTCAATGATTTACATTATGGTTTGCATTTTAGACCATACACTCTTATAAATTTTGGTGAAATGTAACATAAGCTGTATCCATCATTACAATATCATGTAGAACAATTCCACTGCCACCAAAATGCCTCATATTCCATGTATTCTATTCCTCCCTCCCCCTCCTCTCAGGACCTACAGCAACCACCAAGCTTTACTTTGGAAGAGCAAAATTCCTAGTTACTTGCAACAATATTGAAAGCTTGACATACTAGCCTGTCCTCCCCCATTAGGCATTGCCCAATCTCTGGAGAGAATTCTGCCCCTCCATTTGAGAACACAGCAGGACTCCCCAGAATGGGAACCCAACACCTTTACATTCACTGTGTGGGTTTCCACCCACTGATACATATCACCATGACACGATAAACTCTCACATACTCCCTGGAAGTTTGCCTCAGTTGCACACTCTCCTACATGCCCTCCCACATCCACCACACCAAACCAGCAACCCTCCCCTGCTTTATCTGTCAAGAAAACATTCTCAACATTGTAGTTTCAATCACATACCCACAAATCCCGAGTTCCTTTGCTCCCTCCCCTGAGCTGCCCCACAGCTCCATGGACAGTGAAATCTCCCCACCCTACACCCTCACACGCCAGCATTACCCAACCCAATAGCAATATGCACCACTGTCTTGCCCATCCAAAGAACAACTACACCCTTCCACCTTATCATAGGTTTTGCCCATATGAGCATTGGTTCACAACACTCTATTCCTTTTCTGTCTCATGTAAACCAATCTTCTAGAGTTTAGCTTTGTGAGTCTGCTCAAATTACTTAATTCATATCATTGAGGTCATGTAATATTTGTCCTTCAGTGCCTGGCTTGCTTCAATCAACAAAAGGTCTTCAAGTTTCATCCATGTTATCCCATGTGTTAATACTGCATTCTTTCTTACAGCTGATTAATATTCCCTTGTATGTATATACCAGACTTTGCTTATCCATTCATATGTTAATGGACATTTGGATTGTTTCCACCTTTTGGCAATAGTGAATAATGTCACTATGAACATTGGTGTGCATATATCTGCTCGTGTCACTGCTTTCAATTCTTCTGGGTATATACCCAGAAGTAGGATTGCTAGATCATATGGCAGTTCTATAACTGCTTCCTGAAGAACCTCCAGGCTTTCATCGACAATGACTGCACCATTTTGCATTCCTCAAAGCAGTGGATAAGTGTTCACAATCTTCTACATCCTCTCCAACAGTTGTAGTCCTTTGTTATTTTAGTAGCTGCCAGTATAACAGGTGTAAGATGAAAACTCATTAGAGTTTTGATTTGCATTTCCCTAATAGCTTGTGATGTTGAGCATATTTTCATGTGAATTTTAGCCATTTATATTTCTTCTTTGGAGAAGAGTTTATTCAAATCACTTGCCCATTTTTTAAATTGGTTGTCTGTCTTTTTAGTTTTAAGGTGCAACCTTTTTTATATATGATGGATGTTAGGCCTCTATCAGAAAGATGGTAACCAAATATTTTCTACCATTGAGTATGCTGCCTTTTCACATTCTTGATAAACTACTTTGAGGTGCAAAATCTTTTAATTTGAGGAGGTCCCATTTATCTATTTTTTCTTTCTTTGTGCTTGGGGTGTAAATTTCAGGAAGCCATTTCCTAAAACAAGATCTTGTAGATGCTGTCCTACATTATCTTCCAAGATCTTTATGGTCTTGGCACTTATATTTAGATTTTTGATCCATCTTGAGTTAATTTTTGTATAAGGTATGAGATGGTGTTCTTCACTCAATCTTTTGGATATGCATACCCAGTCCTCCAATCACCATTTATTAAAAAAAAACATTCTATCCCAGTTGAGTCGGCTTGGTGGCCTTGTCAAATATCAGTTGACTGTATATGTGAGGATATATTTCAGAAGTTTCAGTTGGTTCCATTGTTGAGTATATCTATCCTTGTCCCAATGCCATGCAGTTTTAACCACTGTAACTGTTCAGTATGTTTTAAAGTCAGGTAGTGTGATCCCTCCAATTTAATTTTTCTTCTTCAATATTTCTTTGTTTTTTCCAGGCCCCTTGCCCTTCTAAATAAATTTCATGGTTAGCTTTTCCAATTCACTAAAAAAACATTATGGTAATTTTTACTAGGATTGTGTTAAATCTGTTATTCATGTTGTTTAAGATAGACATCTTCAGGTTTAATATTCCTATTCATGAAAAGGGAATATTCTTCCATTTATTTAGGTCTTATTTGATTTCCTTTAACAGTGTTGTGTAGTTTTCTGCATACAAGTCACTTACACTTTTAATTAAATTTATTCCTAGGTAATTGATTCTTTTAGTTGTTATCATAAATGGGATTTTTTTCTTGATTTCCTCCTCAGATTACTCATTATTGGCATACAGTAATGCTAATCATTTTTGCACATCAATCTTATAACTTACCACTTTACTGAACTCATTTATAATTTCTAGATGCTTTGCTGTAGAATTTTCAGGGCTTTCTATGTATAGGATCATGTCATCTGTTAATAGTGAAATTTTTACTTCTTCCTTTCCAATTTGGATGACTTTTATATCTTTTTCTTGCCTAAGTGCTTAAGGAAGTACTTCTAATGCAATGTTAAATAAGAGCAGTGACAGTGGGCATCCTTGTCTTGTTCCAGATCTTAGAAGGAAAGCTTTTAGGATTTCACCATTGAAAATGATGTTAGCTGTGAGTTTTTCATATATAATCTTTATCATGTTAAGGAAGATTCTTTTAATTCCCATCTTTTGAAGTGTTTTTCTTTTTTAATCAGGAAAGGGTGCTGTATTTTGTGGAATGCTTTCTCTGCATATAAAGTGATGATCATGTGATTTATTTTTTTTTCTATCTGTTTATGTGGTGTATTATACTGATTAATTTTATTTTAAACCATCCTTGCATACCAATGATGAAACCCACTTGGTCATGGTGTGTAATTCATCTGATGTGTTGTTGAATACAATTAGCTAGTATTTTGTTGAGGATTTTAGCATCTAGGTTCAGTAGAGACATTGGCCTATAGTTTTCCTTTTTCATGGCATCTTTGTTTGGCTTTGGTATTAGGGTGATGTTGGCATCATAGCATGAGTTAGGCAATGTTCCTTCTACTTCTATTATTTGAAGAGTTTAAGCAGGATTGGGGTTAGTTCTTTCAGGAGTGTTTGTTAAAATTCACCTGTGAAGCTGTCTGGTCCTGAACTCTTCTTATTTATGTTTTTGATGAGTAATTCTATATTGTTACTTGTGATTGGTCTGTTGTGTTCATCAATTTCTTATTTTATCAACATAAACTGCTTGTGCATTTCTAGGAATTTGTCCATTTTCTCTAAATTATACATCTTTTTGCCATACAATTCTTCAAGGAATTTTCTAATTATACTCTCTATTTCTGTGGGATCAGTGGTGAAATCTCCTTCCTCATTTCTTATTTTATGTGTTTGCACATTCTCCCTGTTTTCCTTTGTTAGTCTAGCTAAGGGTTTGTCAATTTTATTAATCTTCTCAAAGATCTAGCTTTTGGCTTTGTTTACTTTTTCTATTGCTTTCTTAATTTCAATTTCATTTAGCTCTGCTTTAATCTTTGTTATTTCCTTCTTCTACTTACTTTGCAGTATGTTTGTATTCTTTTTCTATTTCCTCCAAGTGTGCAGTAAGGTCTTTGATTTTAGCTCTTTCTGAAGCTAAATATGCTCCTGAGTAGAACTTTTTTTTCTGAAAGAGAAACTGTCACACATAATGGATAATTACTGCAATCTACTACAAATGCCCAGGAAAAGCAGTATAAAATGGGTTAAGTTTTTGGTAAAACTCTCAACACAGAATCAATCTACAATAAAATCTTAAGAAGAAAAATCTGATGTCCTGAGTTATCAAAACAAAATATTCAAAGACTTTGACAAAATTCAAAAGAAATACAAAGAAACAGAAAGAGATGATCATTCACAGGGAAAAAAAAACAACAGATGAACTTTAGACATTGGAATAACTGATAAAATTTCTGTCACCTCTCCTATATAACTTCAATGAGCTAAAGGATATAATATGCAAAAAACTAAATGATATAAAAAGTTGATGTATCAAAAGAAAGAGAAATTAGGAAATTTAAAAAGGAAACAACCTGAACTTTTCTTTATGAAAAACACAGTAACAGATTGGAAAAATGCACAAAAGGGGTTCAAGAAGAGAATTGAGCATATATCAGAAAGACTCAATGAACAAAGAGAGAAGACTACTGAAATATTACATTTTGAAGAGCAGAAAAAAAAATGAATGAAAGAAGGGAGCAGAATCCAAAAGGCCTGGGGAATATTATAAATTGTACCAATGAATGAATTATGGGAATCCCAGAAGGAGAAACGATGGAGAAATTGAAATAACTAGTATTTGAAAAAGTATTGGTTAAAAAGTTCCCAAAATTGCCCAAAGATAAACATACACAATCAAGAAGATCAATGAATTTCAAACACTATAAACCCAAATGGACCACTTCAAGACATATGAAAAACAAAATGTTGAATATCAATTATAAAATAAAAGTTCTGAAAGCAGTAAGAAAAAAGTGACTTATCACATGAAAGTGGTCCTCAATGAAATTAAGTGCTGATTTCAAATCACAATCCCTGAAGGTGAGAAGGCAGATGTATGATATATTTAAAATACTGACAGAGAAGAAAATGTTGGAAAAGAATTCTATAACTGGTAAAAGATTTCTTCAAAAATAATGGTGAGTTTAAAATGTTTACAGATAAACAAAGTTGAGGGAGTCACAGTACTTGACTTTCCCTAAATGAAATGCTGAAGGGAGTTGTTTGGGTTAAAAGGGAAGTACAGCAGATAGTAGCTTTTAGCTATATGAAGAAATGAAGATCTTTGGTAAAAGTATCTACAAAAGTAACTACAGATGTTAACGAAAATTTCAGTATTATATTTTTCACAGTACGTAACTCTACTTTTTATTTCCTACAAGATATAGAATACAATTACATGAAAAATATTTCTGTTTAATTGGTCATACAAAATATAAGGAGGTAATGAATAACAAGAACATCCTAAAGAAGGGGAAGAGAGTTATATAGGAACAGAGATTTTTTATGTTATTGAAAATGAGTTTGTATCATTTCAATCCAGTTTGTTATAGATTTAGGATGTTAAATATAAACCCAATGGTAAACCTCAAATAAATTTCCTAAAATAAAAACAGAAAAGGGAATGAGAATAGTATCAATCTGTTTCACTACAAATGATCAACTAATACAAGAGATGGCACAATGGATAAATGATGGACTAAAATGTACAGTACATACAAGAAACAAAGGAGAAATGGTAATGTAATTCCTGCCTTGCCTGTAATTACTTTGATGTAAATGGATTAAATTATGCAATCAAAAGATGCAGATAAAATAGATACAAAGTATGAACCTATTTTACTCTGTTTACAAGGAACTCATACACAAATGAAATGAAAGTGAAAAATGATAGAAAAATCTAATCCAAGCAAATAGTAAAAAGAAAAAACCTGAGGTGGGTATACTAATATCAGAAAAATGCACTTTAAGTAAAACTGGTATGGGGGAGCTGGTGTAGCTCAGTGGTTGAGCACTGGCTTTCTGCATGTAAGGTCGTAGTTTCAAACCCTTGTCCCAGTACCTCTAAAAAAACCTTGGTACAAGGCAAAGAAGCACAATATATTTTAATAGAAGGGTCAAGCAACCGAAAAAAATAAAACAACTATAATTATATATGCACCTCATAGCAGAATCAGCATATACAATACATGTTAAAGTTTTGAAGAGAGAAACAGACAGTTTTACAATAATTATTTAAGATTTAATTCACCACTTTCAATATTGGTTAGGATATGCAGAGGTACGATCAAGAAGGAAACAGAGTATTCAAACACTCTGTAAATGAACTAGAATGAATAATCATATATAGAACAACATTACCCTAATATTAGAGTCAGATAATAAGATGACAAGAAAAGAAAACCAGTCACCAATATCTTTATGAATATAGACATAAAAATAATAAAATACTAGCAAATCAACACAAAGTATATTAAGGCAATTATCTACCAGGACCAAGTCTTATTTATCTCAGAAATACAAGGGTGGTTCTATTTAAGGAAATCAATCATTATAAATACAACACAGTAGCAGAATGAAGAAAAATATTACATGAACAACTCAGTGGAAGCAGAAAAGGTATTTTACAAAATCAAACATATTTTAATGTGATAAAAGCACAGAGAAAAATAGCAATAGAATGTAAAATCCACAATATGAAAATGGATACATATGTGAAAGCCATAGCTACCATTAAACTCAATGGTTATTGAAAGCGTTACCTCTGAGATCAGGTACAATACAAGGATGCCTGTTTTCATCTCTTGTAATCAATATTGTACTGGAAACCCTTGGCAAAGCAGTTTGGCAAAAAGAAACAAATGTTATGCAAATTGGAAAGGAAGACAGACAACTATCTCTCTTTACAGAGTAATTGGTTCTTTATATAAAAATTCCAAAAGAATGCACAAGAATATTGAAAACACATATAAGCAAATTCATTAAAGTTGAAGGCTACAAGATAAACATGAAAAACCAGTTGTGATTTATACACCAGATAAGAATTTTTGAAATGAAAATTTAAAATATTCCATTCACAATAGCTCTAAAGAGAATAAAATATATACTAATAAATTTCACTGAGGAGGTGAAGGACTTTACCCTGAATACTCCAAAACACTGCTGAAAGAATTTAAAAAAAACATTAAAAAATGGCAAAACATCATGTGTTCAAGGATAGAAAGGCTTAATATTATTAAGATGTCAATACTATCCAAAGCAATCTACAGATTCAATGTAATACCTAACAAAATCCCAGCATATATTTTTATGGAAATGGAAAAGTTATTCCTTATATTCATGTGGAATTGCATGTGGCTGTGAATATACAAACAGTGCAAAAGAAGATCTAAGTTAAAGGTCTTTCTCTTACTGATTTCAAGACATACTACATAACCACAGTAATCAAAACACTTTTGTACTAGCATAACTAAGGAACAATGTACTATAATTGAGAGTTCAGAAATAAACCCATATGTCTATGGAGAACTGATTTTTACAAGTACCATAATTCAGGAAAGAATAGTCTTTTCAACAAATTGTAGAAGATAAACTGGATATCCACTTGAAATTTAATGAATTTGCCCCCCTAAATATCACCATATATAAAAATTAACTCCAAATGGAACAAGGAACAAACATAAGATGTCAAAACATAAAATTCTTAAAAAATATAAGGGGATACTTCCTAACTTTGGTAGTGATTTTATAAATATGACACCAAGAGCAAGAGAGACAAAAGAACAAATAGATAAAATAGACTTCATTAAATTTTTGTTCATCACATGTTTCTCTAACTTCTGTGCACGTATCTTTACTGACAAATCACTATTTAAAATAAATTTCAACTTAGTGAGATGGAAATAACATACCTTTACTAGAAACAGTAAGTGAAACACATGTTTCTTTCACTTATATGCACCTATCTTCACTCAAAAAACACTGAATATAAGAAACTTCAACTTATCAAGATGAAAATCCAAAATATCCCTTCATATAGAAAACTGAGGGAAATACATGTTTCACTGACTTCTATTTACATTATACTGAGTTTAGCAAATATCTTACAAAACTGCATTCATGTATATTATCTACTTTTGAAAACTGAGGTTGATGCAGTTTCACTGGATTCTATATATATATCTTGACTCACAAAACATCACTTAAAGGAAACATTCTCTTGAAAACCTGTATATTACATTTGTTATTAGTTTGGAAAACCAATAAAATACATGTTTCACTCTCCTTTATGCACATATCTTCACTTGCAAATTGCTATTTAAATAAAACTTTTTCTTAGAATGCTGTAAATCACATATGTTACTTAGTTTCAAAAACATGTGAAATACATGTTTCACCCAATTGTATAATCGTATCTCCCTGTATAAAACACTGTTTAAATATAATTTTTTCTTATAAAGCAGTAAATCTCGTATGTTAGTTAGGTTTTAAAATGGAGTGAAACTCATTTTTCACTCATTTCCATGCACTTATATTCATTTACAAAACCCTGTTTAAAAATTCTCAAACACTTCTGCTGATTGAACAGCATGGCAGTGTATGGTGCTTCATGGTTCAGCTCCCTCACAGTATATTTTATCAAATAGAAAAAAACCTGCAAAGCCATCTACCTTAAACTAGGGAAAGGAGTGAAAGGGTCATAGAAAGTGAGTGAGTGTTCAATCAAGTAAACACAAGTATAAAACAGCAAGAGAAGCTCATAGTACACTTGCTGTCACCTCTCCAACCCCCTTTCTAGTGCAGTGCGGCACTAGATCATCTCTTTCTTCAGATCCCTGTGCCTTTTCTAGAGGGAACAGATTAACCCCTATGCATATACTGGGTTGTCTATATGTGTGCCTTTCTCTGTGTTGTTTGTTTGTAGGACTGAACCAAATTATTCTACTCTGACTTTGGGTCCCAGAAAATGCTCTGCATGCAGAAGCAACTTTTTCACAGCTAAAGCAGTGTATGAAACAAGTAAGTCAAAGTGGCATGTAACAAAGGACTACTGGCTTTAAGATATGCAATAAGATATCCACAATGTGGAGATAAATGGACAGTCTAATTCATATTGAAAAGACTATGAAAGATGATATTGACATTGGTTTGCTTGTTTTTGTTAGCTTCTGGTACCCAAGGAAATATGTGTTTTATCTATAGTTGATTACCAAATTAAAAACACTCTGCTCAGATACTTAGCTGCAGAATTAAAACAGGAAAATTTCAGAATGTGTATTATGCAACAAAGAATAACAAAACAAAGAAACAGGAAATGAAGACTCATCTGAAGGAATAAGATAAAATTTCAGAAAATAAAAACAATGAAGAAAGGATTTTGTAAATACCAAAAAAGACCTTTTAAAAATGATCTTTGATATGCAAAGGAGATAAAGGAAAGCAGAGAAAGTACTAGAGAATGATGAAACAATGAGTGAAAGTATGAGATTCTCAATAAAGAGATAGAATTTTTTAAAAAGGAAGCAAACAGAAATACTGTAGTTATTGTCCACCACATTAACATAAAGAATTCCCTAGATGCTTTCCAGAGCAGATCAGAACAGTCAGAAGAAAGTATCCATGAACTCAAAGAAAAAAAAAATTGGAATGATTTAGGCTAAGGAAAAGAAATAAGAATGAGAAAATGTTCAAAGAATATAAGAGATTTGTGGGACACCATCATACATACCAACATTTGCATAATGGAAATCAGATTGAGAAGAGGAAGAGAAAGGGGAAGAAGGACTATTGAAACTAAATGACAAGTAACTTCTGAAATTTAATTAAATAAATTAACATAACCATTCAAGTATCCCAATGAACCCCAAACACAATAAAGTTGATAAAACCACACTGAAAAAAAATTATAACTGTACATTTTTAAGGTTAATATGTCTGTATAATGTTAAGATTAAAATTAATCTTAACCAATAAGATTAAATTCTGATCTCTTTTTGGAATACATGCAGGTAAGAAGAGAGTTTGATAAAATATCAAAATATCTGAAATACATTAATTGCCAGTCAATGATTTTGTATCCTTTTAGAGTGATTTTCAAAAATGAGGGTGAGAGTAAGACATTTACAGGCAAACAAAAAGTGAGAGTTCATCAGCATAAGACCTACCCTACATGCCAAGGTAAAGACAATTTCTGGACTGAAATTTAAAAACATGACCTTGGATAAAAGCAGCATAAATAAATAAAGATAACTCTTGGAATTGAACAGTTGCTTTAGTTTGATAAAAGATTCTGAGCTCAATATATCAGCAATGGGTTGGCTTTTATAGTGGAAATTTACTGTATTAAAAGTTTAGTTTTAAGGTTGTGAAAATGTTCAAAACAAGGCATCATCAGAAATGCTTTCTCACTGAACTTTGGCTGCAAGCAATCCTGAACTACTTCCACATGGCATATTATGTTGAGGCATATACTCTCTTTACAAGTTTCATTAATTCAGCTTCTGGTTGGTCCATCTGTGGCTTCCTCTTTAAGCACCTGAGTTCCACCTCTGGGCCTTTATCTCTCTGTGTCTTTGTTTCAGTCTTCCCTTTATGAAGGAATCTAACAAGAGGGCGAAGAGCAAGCATAAATGGATATAATTTTAGTTATTACATCTTACAGTTTTAAAATAACAGTGCAGAAAAAGTAATGATAAATCTATGGTTTTGGATGTACCATGAATAAAAATATAATTTTTAACTAGTAAAACAAAAATATTTGGGGATGGAGGGGTATAGAAATGGTGTTATTGCATGTTATTCAGGTTAAGTTGATATCTCACCAAATGTGATGGTTATAGATTCAGAATATTCAATTTAATCCCCTTGGTTAAAAAAAAGGGGGGGGG
>JAQZBX010054890.1:0-18538 GCA_029593785.1 Cabassous unicinctus | reverse complement strand
AAAATTAAAAATCATTTAATAGGTCATCACACAAATTTATCTATAGCAATTGCAGATTTGCAAAAAAGGATTTTGAGCATGTCTCCGAATCAACTTACTATGCTTCCAGGTAGTGAATTTGGGCAAGCAGTGACAGATCAATTGAATAAAGTAAACCCCTTACATTGGTGGAAATCAACTTCTGTACTTGCTAACTTCAATGTGGTGATCATTGGTGCTCTGCTACTCTTAACTGTACTAGGAGGCATTCGCAAAGCCCTGCTGTCCCGCATTAATAAAGCTGAAAAAAACCAGCCATGCCAACAACTTGATTCTGCTTAAAACCCTTGACTCTCGAACCCCTGTCCATGGCAGATTGACTGGATAGTCAATGATGGGTAAGACCTTCAGAGGAGGGCAACCTAAGACAGGCACAGTCACCCTGGACAAAAATCAAAAAAGGGGGAATTGTTGGAGAAGATGCTGAGAGTCAGACCATAAAGGGTTAAGCATTTGAAAAGCATGCCTGCTGGAGAAGAAACAATAAGCGAATGTCTCTAAGGTCTCTGTGTACTGCAGATGTCAGTAGGAGGAAGCAGAGCAGGATGAACCCACCACTAAGAAGTTACTGTATAAATTCCTAAGAAAAACTATCTAGTAATACAGGAACCGGCAGCTCTCCTACATGCCAAGCAGAGGAACCATGAAAAGATGCCCTAATTTTGTTAAAGCAGAGGAACCTATGAAAAGATGCCCTAATTTTGTTATCAGCTTTGTAGTATATAAAGCAGCTTCAGCCTAAATAAATTTGCCTGCATTCCTCATGGAGTGAGGTCCCCTCAAGACTGGCCATACATCAGTCTACCACCTTCAAAAAATATTATAAAGAAGGGGGACCTGTGGGAAGCTGCCCTTGACATCTACTTTATCATGGCCATTCTTAGAACTAACACCATCTCCTCTTTTATTTTATTTAGGCACTCCCACTTTGGGCGTTTGGCCAAATGTCATTGCGCATGTCCCGCACTAAGTTTCTATCTCCCTGTACTTGCTACATCTTTTCTTGTAAATCTGCTGACCAGGCTGTAGTTTGTTACCTAGCAACTTGCTGATGTCCACATCAGATGACCCCTCCTCCTTCAGAGTATATATACCCTGCCTTTTCAGTAAACTTTTGCAGCTTGATCAGAATCCTGTCTTGCTGTCATTCTTCGTGTCTCTTGTCCCCCCAATTCCCACTCCCTCTTTCAGGTTCCAGTTCGACTGACCCGCGGGCCGGGTCAGATAAATTCTAGGCTTTTGTTTTCCTCTTTCTTTTTAATTTAAAGAACACACACCTGAAGTTACCGAATTAATAATTAAGAATAACACCTCCAGCTTATATTTTGCAATGTACAAAACATTATGATATATTCTCACAATAAATATTTGAGGTAGATATCAGAGTTAACTGTTTAATGAGTATGGAGTTTTATTTTGGAGTGATGAGATTGTTTTGGAAATAGATAAAGATGGTAGTTGCACAACATTGTGAATGCAGCATATCCGAGTTTGGATTTGCTATCACAAAAACCATAAACTGATTTTGGCTTAACAACAGGAATTTATTGGCTCAAGGTTTTAAGGGTAGAAGCATTTCAAAATCAAGATATAAGCAAGGCTGGGTTTCTCCTAGAGCATGGAGATTCTGGTGCTGGCTTCATGCAATCCTTGGGATTCCTTGACTTGTGTCTCTGCCTCTTATCATGTGGCAGTGTCCTCTCCTTTCATCAGTTCTTCCAGTTTTCACTAAGTTCTGGCTTTTTCTTGTGGCTTTCTCCTCCTGTCTTCCAGTTTATTGTCTTTATAAGGCCTCCAGGAACATGGATTAAGACGAACCCTTACTCAGCTGGACCACTTCTTCACCAAAAATAATTTCTTCAAGAGATCCTCTTTACAATGTGTTCACACCCACAGGAAAGCTGATTAGCATTAAGAACATGCTTATTTGAGGGTATATAATTCAATCTATCACATAAAATGCCACTGAATTGTTCACTTTAAAACAATTAATTTATGTTATGTAAATTTTATCTCCATAAAATGTAAAAAAAAATCTAATGGTTTTGTAGGGGGAAAATTCAGGGCAAAGAAAATGTTGCACAAAGCTTGTTCAAACATTTATGATTGTGAAAATAGAATAGCAATTTAATGTTTATTTCAAACACTTTGGAGAGTAGTTCAATGAGAAACTTTAGGTTTGGAGTCCATCTAGAACATTCCCTTGGTTATTCTGTGATCAAAGTATAAAATGAAAATCGGTAAGGAAGGCAATCAAAAACTTAATAATGAAAAGCAAATTTCCTTCCTTCTTCCCTCTTCCTTCCTCCCTTCCTCCTTCGCACCTTCCTTCCTTCTCTACATTCCATCATTCCTTATTTCTTTCCTCTATTCTGTTCCTACCAAGATACTTTTAGTGATCCATAATATGTCATTTCCTCATGAAGATTTCAGAATACATTTTCGTAGACAGTTTTAGAGCTCACTCCAAATAGTTAAGGATACTTCCTAGACTTGGAGTAAAATGTCAATAATGAAGGACATTCCTCAACCCCCTGCCCCTAGTTTGAAATAAAAAGCATAATTTCTTCATCTGTATTTATCCCTCTCCTATTTTTATTCTGTTATATCTCTTTTCCACCAGTTTTGTTCCAGAATATAGACCATTCATTCAGAGCCACATGTCATTCTATAGGAAATGAGAGTAGATCATGGAATTCTAAGCAAGTGACACAAAAAAGGAAAAAAAAAATCTTATATAAAGATGGAAAAGTTTCTATTGCTGTTGTAATTCAAATCCTTAACAGTAAAATATTGTTCTGTATAACAGACATCGGTCATATAACAGTACAGGTAAATGAAAAACCTAATTCCTAAGCATATTCTTCTATGATTAAATATTTCTCTCTTTCTCTGTCTCTGTCATCCTAAATCTGTAGCAATCTCATTTGCTTTGATTTAATCTCATTGTACACAGAAACAGTTCTTATACCTCATCTTCTCTCCCACTTTTATGTAGTTCTGGTCACAAATTATGTATTTATGTTATGTGTTATGATTCCCAAATCACTGATTTCTCATTATATTTTATGCATTTGTCTTTGATATCCTGTAGGAAGTGAAAACTGGAGTTACAAACCAAAAATACAATAGCACTGGAATTTATATTCACCTATGTTGAGATCTTTATTTCTTCATGCACCTTCAATCTATTAATTTTTCTTTCCTTTCAACAGGCAGAACTTTTTTAGCATCTCTGAAGGGCTGGACTAATGGTTAACTCCTTCAGCTGTTGATTACATGGGAATGTCTTAAACTTTTTCTTATTTTTGAAAGACAGTTTTGCCAGATAAAATTCTTGGTTAGCAGATTTTTGCTTTCAGCAATTTAAATACATCATCCCACTGCCTTCTTGCATCCATGGTTTCCAGTGAGAAATTGGCACTTAATTTTATCAAGGCTCCCTTGTATGTGACATGCTGCTTCTTTGCTGCAGTGTCCAGAATTCTCTACTTTGGGCATTAATAGTTTTGTTACAATATGCTAGGGTGTGGATCTATTTGTGTCTATCCTGTTTGGAGCTGTTTGAGCATCTTGATGGGTATATTCATTTCCTTCATTGATTTGGGGGAATTATCAGTCACTCTTTCTATGAATATTCTCTCTTCCTCTTTCTGTCTTCTCCTTCCAGTATTCCCACAATGTGGATATTGGCTCACTTGATGCTGTTCCACAGGTTCCTCAGGTTCAGTTCAATTTAATTCATTCTTTCCTTTCTGCTCTCAGACTAGATGACTTCAAATGTCATATTTTCAAGTTTCTTTCTTCTGCCTGGTTCAATCTGCTGTTGAAACCCTTTATGGAATTTTTAAATTTCTGTTACTGTGGTCCTTAGCTATGTTTGGTTCCTTTTCATAATTTTCATCTCTCTATTGATATTCATTTTGTGTTCACCTATAGTTTTCCTATTATCTTTTATTTCTTTGTCCATGTTTTCTTTTAGTTCATTAAGCATTTTTAAGACCATTTAAAAAAATCATTGCCTGGAATGTCCCAGATCTGAACTTCCACATTGATGGTTTCCAATGCTTTAATATTTTTCATTTCCTGGGCCATCACTTACTCTTTCTTTGTATGTTTGGTAATATTTTGCTGAAACTTGGATATTTTGATATTTTAATGTGTTATCACTGGAATTTAGATTCTGAGGTGTCTGTTCCTTAAGATTGTAACCAGTTATTGTTATATCAGAGCTTTCCTTGAATGTCTGTATTTAATAAACACACACACACACAAAAGGGGAAGGAAAAAAAGTAATACCTTTTCCAGTCTTTTCAGATTGACCTATGCAAGTGCTCTCCTTCAGGAATTATCCATACAATGAACTTGGATAATTGCTCCAGGTCAAAGCATAAGGGTTGTTGCAAATGGGCAGTTTGATGTAATTATGAATTCCAAAAATAGATATTGGATTATGCTTGTAAACTGATCTGCTCATCTGGGCATGATTAAGTTATGATTAGGGCATTGAGCTCCACCCCTTGGTGGGTGGGGGAATCAAATATAAAAGGCAAGGTAAAAGACAGAGAGACCAGTTTTGATGTCTCTTGACAAGTTGGAGTCTTGAGCTGGAGCCCCAGGAAGTAAGAGAGCTTGGTCGTGAGGAAGGAGAGAAGGCCCCAGGATAGAGTTAAGCCATTCGCCTGATCGTCTACAACTGGCCTTGTGGAGAGAAGCAAAGCCTAGAGAGCCTCATAGTCCACAGCTGACCTTGTGGAGAAAACAGAGGAGCTAAGCCCAGAGAGAAATGCAGCCCCAGGAAGACAGGAACCCAAGAAGCCTGAACCCGGGCAAACATCGGCAGCTGTCTTGCTCTAACATGTGGCAATGGACTCTGGTGAGGGAAGAAACTTACACTTTATGTCCAGGTAACCATGGACTTCTATCCCAAATAAATACCCTTTATAAAGACCAACCGGTTTCTGGTATTTTGCATTAGCACCCCTTTGGCTGACTAATACAAGGGTCCTGCTGATTCCTTCTGCCATGTGGCTTGTCTTGGGCATGCAATTTTGAACCTGAGACTTCCCTGATTTTTATGGTGTGGTGGTTTGAAGCTGTATGTATGCCAGAAAAACATGTTTTTAAATTTAATCCATTCCTGTGCATATGGACCCATTGTAAGTAGGACTTTTAAATGAGGCTACTGCAGTTAAGGTGTGACCCACCTTCATCAGGATGATGAATCCTATTACTGGAATCCTTTATAAGAGAATGATATTCAGACAAGAGGGAGAAAGTCATGGAAACAAGAAGCTGAAATCAAGAAAATCTGGAAGAGAAGGGAGAGATTAGCAAAAATCACCAGGTGTCTTGCCATTTGGCAGAGGAACCAAGCATCACTGGCAGCCAGCCTTTAGGAAGAAAGCATCACCTTGATAATGTCTTGATTTGGATATTTTTCTGGCCTCAAGTCATGAATTAATAAATTCCCATTGTTTAACCTGACCCATTTCCTAGAATTTGCTTTGTGCAGCCTTGGAGACTAAAACAGACAAATACAAATGTCCCCTCTTCCATGGGAAATAGTTTCCTCATGCATATTGGGCACTGTATTGCATGTCATGCAGCCAGCAATTCATTGCCCCAGGCAGCATAACTTGACTGCTTTCCCAAGTCAAGTTCTGGGACAGTAAGTCCCTCAAGCCACAGATTGTACCAGGCATACATGCTTCCAGAATGTTCAGAACGTTACTCTGCTTGTTCAGGAATCAGGACCAAGATCTTTGCACTGGGGGCATGGGATGGCTTCATGCAGAGCCAGTGGATGCTGGTGACAAGGCCAGCCAAGTCTCCAGGAGATCCTACCAATTTTAAGTAGATTTTTTCTTAATTCAGTTCTTGCCTTGTTACTCAAATTCTTTAACTTTTTCCTGGAGCTTTGATAAAGATGTTTCTGCCAATGCGTGCTGGTTTTTCAAAGCTTCTGTGGGAGGTCAGAGTCCTGAAGCAGCTTACTCTGCCATCTTGTTTGAGGCAGGGCTCAAAGTAAATGCTTTGAAACCTTGAATACCTGAAAATGTATGTATTCTCCCCTATAATTAAATGATAGTTGGATTTTGCTTGGAAATCTAAATTGGATATCTCTTTACTTTGAATTTTGAAATGTCACATTGTTGTCTTCTAGCTTTGTGTTACTGTTGACAAGTTCAATCTGCTTCTCACTTTTCTTTCTGTCTTTGAGGGATACTTCCTTTTTCTCCAGTTCTTCAGAAAGTGTGACTTCATAAATGTATGGTGCTTTCATCTATTGTGCCATAATATCAGTTGGTCATTTCAATCTGGAAACCCTTGTATTTCAATTTTTGAAATTTTTCTTAAATTATTTTGTTAATGATTTTCTGGTACTGGAGGACTCTTTTTTATATTTTGTGCTTCCAGTAAATTGTCCTCTAATCATCTTTCCCCCTTATTTTCCAAACAAAAAAAATTTGCTTTACTTTCTGGGAGATTTGTCAAATTTATCTTCTTCCAGTTCATTTGAGTTTTCCATTTCTGGTTCCATATTTTTTAATTTCCAATAGTATTTTATTGCTTTCCAAATAAATTTTTAAAAAAATTATAATTGTATTCTTGTTTAATGTATAGAACATCTTTTCTCTCTCTGTTTTTTTTTTTTCAGATTAATTAGTAATAGGTTTTTGTTTATTTGTTTTATTTATCTTCATAATCTTTTTCCTTTAGTTGCTTTTTGTTATGTTTGTTTTGGCTTTTTTCATAAAAGTGGTTTTCCTCAAATAACTGGTAATATTGGCACTGTGTTTATACTCATGAATAAGGCACTAAAAAGATTATAAGAATTCTGTACACATGACTACAGCCTGGGCTTCAACAAAATTATCTTCAAATATTAACCTTTAACTTGTCAGATTCCTAAAAGAAGTCTTCTCCAGGTACAAAAATCATCTTCCTTCTGGAAGCTAACATGGTGTATGTTACTCTCACTTACTTTCCCTGCTTTTTATATGCTATTCTCATATTGCCTGTTGGTCCCTGCCTTAGTTTTTAGGCTATTAAGACAAGTACAATAAAACTGATTAGTGTAACAATAGGAATTGATTGGTTCATGGTTTCAGAGCTAGAAGGCTTGCTCCTTCTGGGGTTGATAGCATTCTGACTGGCTAGTCATCCTAGTTTCCTTGGTTTTCCTGATACACAGAAGTGTCCTCTCTTTTCTCTTCCAAGTTCCATTGACTTCCATCTTCTGGCTCCTCCCATGGCTTTTTTCTACTTTGGCTGCAATTCTTCTGCTTATAAAGAATACCAGAGATCCAGATTAAGACCCAGCCTTATTCAGTTTGTTCACACCTTAACTAAAAATAACATCTCCAAGAGCTCCTATATAAAATAGATTCACATCCATAGGAATGAGGATTCAGATTAAGAACATATGTTTTTTGAGGGTACATAATTCAACTTACCAAAGTCGGCCCCTGTGACAGTTTAAGGTTATTTTATGAATCCCCAAAAGAGAAAAGATTATGTTTGTAAACTAATCTATTCTTCTGGGTGTGATACCCTTTGCTTATATTGGATTCAGTTGAGGAGCCCTTTATTAAATTACCTGTTAAGATTAAGGCTTTGATTTGACCATGTCAGTAAGGCATGACTCAGGATGAGTCCCTGCCTCCTTGGTGGGCTGATATAAATGGACACTCACTTAAGTGTCCACAGGCAGAGAGAGAGCTCTCTGAGTTTTGATCTTGGAGTCCCAGCAAGAGAGATGAGCCATTTGCCTGATAGTTTGCAGTTGAGAATGATATAGAAAGCCTGGAAAGAAACAGAGACCTATGCCAGGAGAGAGAAGACATCCTGAGAGAAAAGTTTTATGCCAGCCTACAGTTGAGATTGGGAAGAATTTGTGTCCATGGAGCCTTAAGAGAAAGAGGAAGCCCAGGAAAGAGAGACCAGGCAGAGATCAGAGACCATCTGATCTCTGCCTGGTTCAACATTCAAAATGTTCACATTCAAAATGTGGCAACTGACTTTGGTGAGAAAGCAACCTTAAGTTGGACTCTGTAAGCTTTTACCTCAAATAAATACCCTTTATAAAAGCCAGTAGATTTCTGGTATTTTGCATCAGCACCTTTGGCAGACTAATACAGAATTTGGTAGCAGGGGTGGGATACAGTCTGTTGCAATTACCAAAAATACAGGAAAGTTTTTATAAATGAGTAAGGGGTATTTTTTGGAGAAATTTCAAAATACCTGATGGAAAAAGCCAAGATTGCTTTGCAGAGACTGTTGGTAAGAATATGGAACCTAAAGTTATTTCTGATATGGCCTTAGAAGGAAATGATGTGACTATTATTGGAAACTGGAGGAAGGTGATCTGTGTTTTAAGGTTGCAGAGAACTTAGCAAATTTGAATCCTGATGTTATATGGAAGGCCAAATTTGAAAATGGTGACCCTAAACATTTAGCTGAAGAGCTTTCCAAAGTACACTTGGAGAATGTGGCCTGGCTTCTCTTTGCATCTTATAGGAAAATGCGAGAGGAAAGAGACAAGCTGAGAACTGAATTGTTGGGCACAAAGAAATCAGATACTCATTCCAGAAATTCCAAGCTTCTGGAAATCAAATCCTATCCTAAACTGGCACAATAATTCTAATACTTGCTTAATATCATTCTTCTTGTAAATTCCTTCTCCTGGTAGATGAAACAACACTGTGACCACCAAAGGTCCTAATTGTCTTCCAGTTCACAAACATGTAATGTCCTTTCCTCTATTAGGGTCTTTTAAAATTTCTATCTACAATGTTTTGTAGTTTTCTGTGTACAAGTCCTTTACATCCTTGGTTAAATTCATTTCTAGACATATTATTTTCATCATTGTAAATGGAATTTTTCTCTTGATTTGCTCTTTGAATTGCTTATTACTAATGTACAGAAATACCACTGATTTTTGTGTGCTGATCTTGTACCCTGCCCTTTTGCTAAATTCGTTTATCATCTTCCTGCTTTTTATATGCTATTAGCTTTGTTGTGGAGTTTTTCAGAATTTTCTATATATAGGATCATGTCATCTGCAAGTAGGAAAAGATATACTTCTTCCTTTCCAATTTGGATGCCTTTTATTTTTTTTTTCTTGCCTAATTGCTCTAGCAAGAACTTCCAGTACTATGTTGAATAATAGTGGTGACACTGGAAATCCTTGTCTTATTACTGATCTTAGGGGGAAAGCTTACAGTCTTCCACCATTAAAGATAATATTAGTTGTTGGATTTTTTTTATATGCCCTTTATCATGTTGAGGAAGGTTCCCTTTAAAAAAGAAAAAAAAAGAAGTTTTAACAATTCCACATATATCAATAGCATTAACTACATCTGCAGAGTTAGCAGGAATAAACTAAACAAAAACAAATGAATATTTTCTTTTTAAACAGGACTATTTTCTTGCTTAAAATCAATGTAATTTTCATGTATAATGTTATCTTTAAATATGATTATATTTTTCTTATTATGCTAATTACTACTGCAATATTAATTTTGGACAATTAATTAATTGCTTTCATTCTTCATTTATATCACTTACTAGTCATGTTAGGAAATATTATCCTCATATAGTGTGTATAACTACAAGTATTATATAAAATGCAGATAAGAATTGAAATAAAATAAGTACATTTGATTTATCAGAATTTTATGCAAATTAATGAAAAGAACGTTTATTTCAGAAGCTGTTAAAAATTAATTATGTGTAGAGGCAGAATGAGCATCACCATCCCAGAATCCTCAGGATTGTGGAATGAATGATGGACTACAGTAGACTCACTGTTTTTCTACTGTAGACTTATTGTGATTCTAGCAATGGAAGAATGTTTATCGTTGATGTGAAGGCAGTGGCCACTGGAGGTTCTGAGTGGAGGGAGAGGGGAAAAATAGGTGTAATGTGGGGGCATTTTTGAGACATTGAAATTGTACTGAATGACGTTGCAATGTCAGGTACAGGTCATTATATATCTTGTCATAACTTATAAAATTGTGTGGGAGATAGTAAATGTAAGCTATAATCAACACTTAGTGGCAATGCTCCAGTATGTGTTCATCAATTGTAACAAATGTACCATACTAATGAGGGATGTTGTTGATGTGGGAAAGTGTGGAATGGGTAGGGAGTGGAGCATATGGGAATCCCCTACATTTTTTATGTAACACTTATGTAATCTAAGTATCTTAAAAAAATTTTTTTTTTAAATTTCATTATGTGGATGTGGTGGAGGCAACAAAAAGTTCATCTGTGAAAGTTTCCCCTTTTACATTCTTGCATACTGTTTGTCATGCACTCGGAGATCTTGTAAAATTTTTAACTATCATAATTAGATGGTTTAAATCAAAGAGGTAGAAAGTAATTTCCTTGCTTTTAAAAGCAGAAAGTCAATTTTTTAATTGGAATGTTGTAACTTCCTATTAAGTTTTCATATCCAAGTTTGATCTAGTTAAAATATATTAAATATATATTTAATATATATGTAAATATAATAAACACTGTTCTAGAATTTAGACAACAAATAGTGAAGCATGGTTTTATCTGAGAATAAGGGGAAAAAAGGTGCTGACCCTGAGTTCCTACCTGGAGGCACTTCTGAGTCCAGAATTACAGGGAGTGTGAGTTCAAGCAGAGCAAGACAGTCTCTGAGAAGAGAAAACAAATTGGAGTTTGTTGTTACTGAGGTGGCTTGAGTTTTTGGGCAAGATATTGGGAAAAGGGAGTTCTGCAGAGAAGGAAATATTTATAGGGGACCCCTTGAGTCTTTAGGCAAATACTAAGTTGCCATAGGGAGACATTCCACAAGTCTGGACAAAAACAAAACAAACTAACAACCAGGAAAAGAACTGAAGAATAGTCATTTCAGAAGTGTGTACCATGTACTCCTGCAGATCATTTGTCTTCAGGATCAGCTTAAACTAACCCATCAATCTCCCTGCAATATTTGTACCAATTTACTTCACAGCTTCACCGTACTCAGTATTGTCAGATGTTTTCATTTTTCACTGGTATTTGTGAAAAGGAATTTCATTGTTAGTTGGAATTTTCTTGATTTCTCATGCAGTAGATCATATTTATGTATTTTATTGGCCATTCTGGTTTCTTCTTCTGTGAATTATCTGGTAATATTCTTGAATTGTCTGTAGCATAGATTTTTTTCTACTAGATATTTATCTTTCTCTTATTGATTTACAAGTCTTCTTTATGTATTCTGCATCCAGCTATTTTTGTTAGTTGTGTGCCTGGCAAATCTCAATTCTGAAGTCATAAACATATTTTCATAAATTTTTGGGAAAGATTGAAATTTTTATTTTATGCATCTGTATCCTTAACAATATTTTAGATTTCTGGATATCATGCAGAGCCTTCCCATATTTCTCAGCTCACAGTGACTTTAGTTCGTGTCTGTAAGTTTTTAAACAAATGGAAATCCCTCACACTTTCATTTTATTAAATAGTTAGAGCAAACAAATTAATAGTAGTTGTTTGATGTCAGATACTGTTGTCTTTCTCTTGAAAAATTAAAATTTTTCTTAGCAGCCTTTTTGCTTATTCATTGGATATATATTGCAGCATTGATCTAATTATATTTCTTTCTCAGCTTGGTAACCATGTATGTTCCAGGGCCATTCTTAAACAGCTTGATGTGTGATATGGTCTTTATCACCTGATCAGGTTTCCATGTGCAGGCATCTGCTTCTTGGCCCTTTTCTGTTTCATTGGTCTATTATTCTATGCCTGGGACAATACCACAATAGTTTAATAACTACAGACTTATAAAAGATTTTAATATTGGTAGATAATGTTGCTGTTTTCCAAATTTCCTGGTTCTTCTTGCCCTTTGATCTTTTATATGATTTTGGCACAACTTATCAAGTTTTAAGAATTTATTTGGAATTTATTTAATTCAAGAATTTATTTGGAATTTATTTAGAGTTACATAGACTTTATAGAGTAATTTCTATAGAATTTATATCTTCATGATACTAAGTCTGCAGAACATGTAAATTTTGCAACTCTATTCTTGAATGTCACTAGTCTGCTTCTTTGGTGCAGATTTACCCAATATTTTCAAACAAATATATTCACTCCAGTTTTTTACAATTGTCTTGACAGTTGTTTATAGAATTTTTAGCCTTAGAATTTAAAATGCTAATTTATAAAAAGTGGGTAAAGCACTTAAATTTGCATGTGCAATATTGACTATCTGCCTGTCAGCAGATTTTTAATTCAATTTTATTGAATTAAGAAATCACTTTTTTTCAAAGAATTATTTTGCATTTAAATGTATGTCTTTAAGCTTTGAATGTAAATGCTGTTTACATTTTGATAGTTTCATAGTTTCATTATCCAGTACTTCTTCACAAATATCACACTGGTTTTAAAACTTCACCAGTTGGAGTTTTCAACTCAAACTCAGTATTTGAAGAGTAACACTTCTGAATAAAACCAGTGTGAAATCTTTTGGTTTTCATTTCTTTGAAATCACTTTCATCATCATCATTTATTTTACTATGATTGCTGAGTTCATAAGACATGTGTCTCTTCTCAAAAATATCCAATGAAGCTTATTTTGTCATCATTAAAGACTGGATTGAAAATAAGTACATTTTTCTTCCTTAATTTCAGCTAATAGTGGTAAACTATAAATTGTAAAAACAGATTTGATAAAAAGTTAAAATAACTGATAAGATAACTGCTTATATACTTTTAGGTACAGCTGACAAGCAAACTCTAAAATATCACCTGTTGAAACAAGATTTTTGTTACTACTAGAGACTAGTAAGCACCTGAGGATACATGTGGCTCATCTGCAAATTGCACAGTATCTGAATTTTTATAAAATCTATAATTCATTGAATGAGATTGAAAACACTAATCACATGTTTGGATGTTGAAGAAAGAGAAAACGGGCATAAAAGCTTTGAAATGCTTATTCTCCTTTTAGGTATTTATCTTGTTGTGGCTCAATAACAAAGAGTTCATGCACAGCATCAATCTGTGTACTACACTTTACTTGGTTCTACATAAGAAAATGCAGATACCTAGAGAGGAATGACAAAAACAAAAACCTCTCTTTGAGATACATGACAATTCTTTTAGTGTATGTGTGATTTGTACACAATGGCTATATGAAGTATGATTTATTCTTTTCAGCTTGATAGCCTGCAAGCACTGCTAGCTCCAAATCGTGAGCAAATATGAAGGATTACATTGACAACAAATGTGGTTTCGAATTTAAATTTTGTGTTGGAGCATTGTCTGAGGGCACAGTTGTAATAACAGGAAAATGCCTTCAGATTAAGGACTTTGTACTTCCTTCACCAAAAAAGCACTGCTACAAAAATAAGTCAAACTAAACAGTGAATTTAGTAACATAATAAAAATTGTGAATTATGTAAATATGTATGCAATAATTTAGAGATTATGCTCTGTTTTATGTGACTATATGAAAGCTGATTAAAAAAAGCAACCGAAGAATAATGGTTGTCAAAGGGAAGAAATTCTGTGGAAATCTATTAATCTTTCTACAAAACCAGGAACCAAGTTGGTCCTATGTTTTTGTTTAATTTATCCCCCCTCCCTCACCGTTTGTGCTTGCTGTCTGCTCTCTGTGTCCATTCACCGCGCGTTCTTCTGTGTCTGCTGGTCTTCTCTTCAAGAGGTACCGGGAACCGATCCCAGGACCTTCCGATGTGGGAGAGAAGCATTCAATCACTTGAGCCACCCCAGCTCCCTGGTTTGTTGTGTCCCTCACATCTCTCCTCTGTGCTCTGTGTCTCTTTTTTGTTGCATCATCTTGTTGTGCCAGCACTCCACATGGGCCAGCTCGCTTTTACCACGAGGCCCTGGGAACAGAACCCGGGACCCTCCATATGGTAAATGGGAGCCCGATCGCTTGAGCCACATCTGCCTCCCAGTCCTGTGTTGTTAAAGATGCAAATTCCACCACTGATTTGCTTAATTATCTCTGGTCCCTGATAGTTTTAATGCTCTTAATACTCTTATGTAAGACAAAATTCAATGTTTTTCAATGGCAGAATGATCCACACGGTAACAAAAAAAGCATGAAGCTTGGCAGAACAGATTTTCTATATAGCACAATAGCTACAAAATATATTGAAAACTTAATGTATGTCTTGAGAATGATGCCATAAAATAAAACTATAATTTTAAGCTAAGATTTAAAAATGAAACAAAAAATAAGCATAATAGATAAAATTGACCCAGAACTTAACAATAAGTTAGGTAGAAAAGCTACCTGGGGAGCTGATGTGACTCAGTGGTAAAGTCCCGGCTTCCCACATACAAGGTCCAGGGTTCAATCCCTGATCCTGGTACCTCACATATACAAAAAAAAAACTACCTGGAAGGCACTGTTAGAAAAAAAGGCAGTGGATGAAGGCCACGGGCAATATGTTAAAATATTATTTATAATAGAAAATGATATAATTTAATTAAATGGAATGTAAACTGATGGATTCTGGTTGTGGGATGGCTTATTAAACACTGTAAAATAATAGTTGCCCCAACAAATAAATGCATAATAGGAATGACTATTATCAGAGCTAATTTCCAAAATACATGGGAGAAAATAAAATTTAATAGATCAATGAAGTTAGGATAGGCCAATTGGGAACCCATAACAATCCCCAAACAAGCTCAAATTGTAAATATCTTCCAAAATAAATGTAGCAACAGATTTAAAGAGATATGGTACTTTTTAGAAGTAGACATAATCAATTCCACCATATAATTACAAATTTTAAAGCTTGTTTTAAAAAACAACTTCCATGGAATGGAGATTTTTTTTAGATTTTGGAAATGTAAATAAAAATAGAGCAAAAATAGCAAGATCTGTACTAGATATAAGAAAACTAGTTTGTAAGGTATTTATTGATAGAGGGAAAAATGTCAGTAATTTATTTCTAACATGTTCTTTGCAATTTTGTCTCTGAAGAACACTAACAGCAGTTTGTGTTCATGTGGAAAGGACCTGTGCTACTTTCATTAGACAGCCTCAAAAATTGTATCAATACGCCAATGAGAGTAAACAATTTGGGCAGCAAGTAAATTAAATTATAATTTAAATATAATAGATAAAGAAGGGCTTACCTGAGTACATGATAGATGGTTTTAAGATCCTGGAGGAACAGAAAGAAAAAGTATTAGAAAGGTTAATAAAAATGATATGACATTTAACAAAGTAGGATGAGCAATACCACAAGAGAAGGTACCGTTTGCACAAACCCCAGGTAACTTAATCGCGTTTTTTTGGTATTGCAAGGACCAAAAATACCTACACCAATAAAACGAAACTAATGGAAATAGTGAAACTTGAAGATGAAAAGGAAGTGCAAACATTTATGTAGTTTATAATGGAAAAAAAAATTTTTTTTTTGGATTTTGAAGAAAATATTTTCTTAATTTTGGAAATCGTCAACATTACAGGAAGTAATCCAAAAAACTACCCCCAAAAAACTCAAGATTGCAAAAAGGGTGAATCTGTTGTCCATATCTCTTAAAAGCTGTTTCCTTTAAAATTTTTTTCTCCTGTGTTATGTTCTAGGTCAGCTACTTTTGATCCATATGACTCCATAATAGAGTTAAATTATTGATTGCCTATTGTATATCAGTAGCAACGTGTTTTGTTTCCAAGATTTCTAAGTTTGATTTCTAATTTTTCTTTTTTCTCATGTTTGTCAGTTTGCCATTTTTTAGGTCATGATTTCTTGCCTTTCTGTAAGAAAAGTGATTATTAAATTATAAAATTCCCTGCATATCTTAACCAATAATTTCAAATAGTTTTCAGACTCTTCAATAAAATTGAGGTCATTAGGAATTAATTCTCTCTTGTACTTTGGGCCTGGCTGATTCACTCACTTTAAGTGGCAGATATTTTGTTTTAATTTTTTCTCCTTCTTTCTCTGTCTTTCCTGTTTTGCTCATTCTTTCTTATCTTATAGTGTGCCTTTGCTTCCACATATCTTCCTAACTCCTAGTCTAAAATAAAGATTTTTAGTGATTTGTAGTTTTACCCCACAAAATTTCAGAGGCATTACAGAGCCAATTATGAAGACAGAAGGTGGCTTACCTCAGATCTTAATAGCAAACAGAAACTACAAAAACTTCTGTCTTACTAAATTATGAACTTCTCAAGAAAAATTAAAACAAAAAATAATGCAATTTTTTTTTTTTTAGTCAGAGCACAATGTCTTGCAAAGACATAAAAACTAAGTTATGGTGAAATGAACTTCTAAAGTATTACCTTTCAATGGCCTGCCAAGGACTTTTATAATGAAGGCTATACTTACATATGTCTGCACATTGAAACCAGAGTTAAGAACAAACAAAATAGCAATCAAGAAAATTCAAGCCATTAAAAAACTTATAAGATAAAAACTATATATAATATCAGGTTTGTCCTACACAGTTTAGGCTACAAATAACATAGCTTGGTCTGTCCCCAGAGCAGAGTATTAGTATGTCCAGTATTAATGAGAAGTTTAATCTATCCCTCTCTGAAGGCTGTAACCTACACCCCTTTATGTATTTTCTCCTGACTTTATTATTAAGAATTACAAAACTTCATTGGTAGCTGTGCATTTTGATTGGTTTTGCCATTAAGTATGGCTAAAACATCTGAGTAAAAGTTGATCTTGATATCACGCTCAAAATGCTGCATCTAGAAGAAGTACCAAGTTTCTCCTGTAGATACAGTTGCCAAGTGGACATGGTCCCTGGAAGAACAATTCTTCAGGTATTAAGCTTCCCACTCTTTGTTGCTAATGCTCTGTGTAGGAGATTTAGTCATAATTCCCAGGGCCTTTGAGATAAAATTCTTTCAGTTCTTTTTTGATTCATAAATGGAAGGGGAATCAGGCATACAGGAGAAAAATGGGTCTCTTCATCAGAAATATCTGGCCTCAAAAAAAGTGAACCATATGTGAGGTTGCTATGTCGTTTCTGATAATTGAACCCAAAACAGTACAAGAGAGGCTAATCAACATACCCAGAGACAACCACAAGGATTTTAGGGAAATCCTTAAAATCATTTCTTTGGAAAGGAAAGCTTCCAATATCACAGGAAATCACATGATTTTAATACCATAATGGCCTGAAACCTAAAGTATTCCAGCTCTGAGGTCCTCTCTTTGAGTTTGTACATTCAGCATCTTCCTCAGAACACTAGGACATCTTCAGGTCACTGTGATAGGTCTGATTCAGATATTAGTACCTTTAAAAGATCCTCTCCTTGGTCCTATTTTCCATTGTTCTTTTATCTACATAAGGTTTCTGATCAAATAACTGCAAGTTCTGTTCTTTGTGGTAAAGGAAACTCGGATGGCTCTCCAGAGATGAAGGGGTTCTCTTGCTTGGTTCACATTTGACATGAACTCCTTCAACACGGCTAGGATCAATGTTGCAAAACACAGAAGGGAATTAAGCAGAGCATCTTAAATCAATGATATAGCTGCCTACATTAAGTGCCTCCCGGGCCTTTAGCAAGGCTGCTGATTTTGTCTCAAAGTTCTCTGGGCCTAGAAAATACTAGATATCCAATATTTGTGTTATTGATGGGTTATTAGGTAACAACAATTGCATTCATGTTTCCTTAGGCTAACATAATTAGATTTTAGTTTCACAACATTGAATTTTAAGCATTCATTTTACTTCAATGTATCTGTCCACATCCAGGCCACTCCATTTTAAATTTTAAACTCTATGACAAGTGCTCCTCAAATAAGACAGTAGACCCATCTAAGAACTCCCTTTTAACAGATGCTAAATTACATACACTATTTTGACAGGATGTTTGTAGGTTAATCAATCCAGGATAGTTGTTTTAGCAAGAACAAATATTTGACTATAGTCAGTGGAGAATATTCTATTCTTTCTTCTCTGAATTAGCTGGGAAACACAATGGGAAAATTGTGTTTGTGTGTCTTGCGTTCCCTGAGAAGGAGCACCAGGCATGAGTGACAATTCCTATCATAATGTTAAGGTTAGGGGTAAAGAGACACCTAACAACAAGGGGAATAAAGGGCAGCTTGCAGATAAGTAATAATACTTTTCACACAACAAAGCTTGCTAAATATCAAATGCCCATATTGTCCATCAATCAATATTTCACTATGATATATTTGGCAGTACAGACATTAGGGAATCAGAGAGTAAAAGATTCAACACATTGACCTTTGATTTGTGTCAGCACTTGAGAAGTAACCCCTATAGGCACTGCATGTTAGAAAGCCTCTGAGGTGACAGCCAAACACAATATTTCCCAGAGGACTTTAAATAATACAAATTCAATATGCAGAACATCTGAGAAGAAAACACACTGAAAAAGATATTTGAGTATATTGAGTCTGCAGGACTTAATTCATTAAAATATATATTTTTAAAAAAATCTTAATGTGAAGGAATTCTAAATATCTGTTGTTTTTTATTTCCTTGAAGAAATTGTATT
>JAQZBX010054889.1:0-18546 GCA_029593785.1 Cabassous unicinctus | reverse complement strand
TTCTTTGAAAACAAAATGAAAAAAAGTAAGACACTGGGGAATAAATGGAAGAAAATGTCACTGTACATACAGGACAAAAGATATTACAGTGATGAAAGGCAAATGTCAAAAATTTTTAAATATTTTTCATTATTTTTTAATATTCCAATCTTTTAATTTTATTTTTAGTTTTTTAAAAAATTTTATGTACTTTATTTCTTATATTTAAACCTATCATTATTATTTCATTCTCCTATTAATTGTATTTGGCATTTTATTGGCTTCATTTCTGACGAAGCTTTAGATCACAGAAGGGTTACAATTGGGGCAGGGGAAGATCATTGGTGTGGGTTGTCAGTGATGGGGGATACATGGGAGGAAGTTCACCCGGACATACATATAAGGTATTTAAATGTGTTCGAATGTTCATGGGGCATTGTCACAGTGGGTAGAGATTCACACAGTAACTGAGAGAATATTGAATTCCCATCCTGGAGAGCTCTGCCACATTCTCTAATGGAGCAGCAACAGTCCCCCAAGGGGCAATGACTGGTGAAGGAGGATGATCCATTGATAGGCCCTTGATATTGACAACAATGCTTGTAAGCCTTTGCTCTTGAAATTGAAACTTAGCCTAGTGTTGTGGGGTGCCTAAGAGTTGCCTCCTGAGAGCCTCCTTGTTGCTCAAATGTGGCCTATCTCTAAGCCAACTCAGCATATAAATGCATTACCTTCCCCTCAGCGTGGGACATGAGTCCTGGGGATAAGTCTACAAGGGATTACTACCAAGGACCAACTAGCAATGCAACTGGAAAAATACCTCAAATAAAAGGGGGAAAAGGTAAAGACAAATGAGTTTATATGGCTTAAGAGACTTCAAAGTGAGTCAGGAGGTCATCCCAGAGGTAACGCTTATGCACATCTCAGCAGGATCTCATAGACTGCCAAAGTGGATACTACCCCCAAATAGTGGAGCTCCTGAGGGCTCTGGAGACACCCAGGTCCTATGGTCAGGGCAGATAGCTCTGGAGTTTGGTGCCTTGCCAGTGGGCCCTACTTTGGAGTCTGTGCTCCTGAGAGTGACAGAGTTGGACTCAGTTTTGTCTTCCCTACACATGGCTCATCTGTCACTTCTATTTGAACCTATAGTTGGTGCTGGAGTTGGTAGGTGAACGTCCAAGAGACTTGACTCTTTGGGCTGTCCACGTGCCAGCTGGGCCCTGAGCCTCAGCGGAGTTGCAACACCTATTCTCCTGTTCATTGGACTCACCTACGACAACTAACAAGGAGGTGAGAATTGACAACCACCGTACCAAGGAAATGAGAGAGCCTACAACTGCAAGCAAAAGAGTCTCATCCATTGGCTGTATGGGATGGAAGCCTCCTCTCAATTAGAGGTGGAGTGGACTTCACCATCTCCAAATCCTCAGGATTGGGGAATGAACTATGAACGATGAACTAGAGTGAACTTATTGGTATTCTACTATAGACTTATTGTGAGTCTAGCAATGGAAGAAATTACAACATTGATGTGGAGGCAGTGGCCACTGGAGGCTCTGGGGCAGGGAGAAGGAAAAACAAGTATACTACATGGGCTTTTTCTGGACTTGGGAATTGTCCTGAATGACACTGCAATGACAGGTATAGGCCATTATATATCTCCCCATAACCTGCAGAACTGTGTGGGAGAGAGTGTAAACGACAATGTGAACTATGGTCCATGCTCAGTGGCAATGCCCCAGGATACGTTTATCAACTGCAATGAATGTGCCACATTAATGAAAGATGTTTATGTGGGAGGTTGTGGGAGGTGTGGGGAGTGGGACATATGGGAATCCCTATATTTTTTGTGTAACATTTATGTAATCTAAGTATCTTTAAAAATTTTTTTAAATATTTTAAAAAATACATTAGAGGCACATAAGAGCAGATTTGAATTGCTTGAAGACAAAATTAATGATTCTAAAGACAGAATATCTGAACTAGAAAAGAAAGGAGAATAGACAGAGAAAATTATGAAAAAATGCAACAGTTTCTCAGGGAATTGAATGACAATGCAAAACACACTAACGCACACATTATTAGTGTTCCAGAAAGAGAAGAGAATGGAAAAGGGACAGAAAGAATATTTAAGGTAATAATGAATGAAAACTTCCCAACCCTTATGAAGACATAAATATCAATATCCAAGAAGGACAATGCACCCAAATATAATAAATCTGAAAAGAACTACTCCAAGACAACTGCTATTCAGAATGACAAATGTCAGAGGGAAAGAGAGGATTCAGAAAACAGCAAGAGAAAAGCAAAACATCACATATAAGGGAACCTCAATAAGATCAAGTGCCAACCTTTCATCAGAAACCTTGGAAGTGAGAAGAAAGCTGTATGATGTATTTAAGGTACTGAAAGAGAAAAACTGCCAGCCAAGAATTCTGTATCTGGCAAAGCTGTCCTTCCAAAATGAGGGTGAGTTCAAAGACTTCACAGACAAGCAAAACTGACCAGATTTGCAAGAGATACTAGAGGGAATGCTGCAGCCTGAAAGGAAAAATAAGGGCTGGAGATTTGGAGAATGTACAAATGAAGACTTTTAGGAAGGGTAAATTAAAGGGGAAAAAGACCGATATGACACACAGTCAAAAAACAAAATGGATGAAGTAAGTAAGGCCTTTACAGTAATAACATTGAATGCTAATGGCTTGAACTCCCCAATCTAAAGAAATAGACTGACAAAATGGATTTTAAAAATGTGAGCCATCTATATGTTACCTACAAGAGACTCACCTCAGATGTAAGGACACAACCAGGTTGAAAGTGAAAGGTTGGAAAAAGATATTCCATATAAATAATAACCAAAAAAGAGCTTGAGTAGGGATACTAACATTGGGAAAATAGATTATAAATGCAAAACTGTTATAAGGGCTGATGAAGGTCATTATATATTAATAAAAGGAGCAATTCACCAAAAAGAAAAACCTATAATAAATATTTATGCACCTAACCTGTATGTCTCAAGATACGTGAGGCACACAATGGCAAAACTGAAGGGAGAAATAATTGTCTCCACAATAATATTTGGAGAATTCAATACACCACTCTCCAGTATTGAATAGAACATCTGGACAGAGGATAAACAAAGAATCAGAGAGCTTGAATAATATAATAAATGAACTAGACCTAATAAACATCTGTAGAGCATTACACCCCAAAACAGCAGGATATATATTCTTTTGAAGTGCTCATGCATCCTTCTCCAGGATAGACCATATGTTGGGTCACAAGACAGATCTCAGTAAATTTTAAAAGACTGAAATTATACAAAGCACTTTCTCTGATCATAATTGAGCGATATGGAAATCAACACTGGAAGGAGGAAGGGAAAATTCATAAATATATGGAGATTAAACAGCACACTCTTAGATAATCAGTGGATCAAAGAAGAAATTACATGAGAATTCAGTAAATATCTTGAGATGAATGAAAATGAGAACACAACGTATCAAAACCTATGGGACATCAAAAAGGCAGTGCTGAGAGGGAAATTTATAACCTTCAATGCTCATATTAAAAAAAGAAGAAAGAGCTAAAATCAGAGACCTAACTGTAGCCCTGGAAGAACTAAAAAAAGATCAGCAAATTAATCTCAAAATAAGCCAAAGAAAATAAATAGTAGATATCAGAGCAGAAATAAATGAAATCAAGAACAACAACAACAACAACAACAACAAAAATAGAATCAACAAAACCAAAAGTTGGTTCTTTGAGAAGATCAATAAAATTGAAAAACCCTTAGCTGGACTGACAAAGAAAAAAAGAAAGAAGATGCAAATTAATAAAATCAGGAATGAGAGGGGGAACATTACTGCTGACCCCACAGAAAAAAGAAAGATCATAAAAGAGTACTATGAACAACTGCACACCAAAAAAACTAGAAAATGTAGACGAGATGGACAAATTCCTAGAAATACATGAATGACCTACATTGAATCTAGACAAACCAAATACAAGTAAAGAGATTGAAACAGTCATTGAAAACCTCCCAAAGATGAAAAGTCCAGGACCAGATGATTTCACAGATGAATTCTACCAATCATTCAAAGATGATCTAATACCAATCTTGCTCAAGCTCTTCTGGAAAATTGAACAGGAAAGAATGCTACCAGACTCATTCTATGAAGCCAAGATCACCTTAATACCAAAACCAGATAAAGATACTATGAAAAAAGAAAATTACAGACCAATATGTCTAATTAATATAGATGCAAAAATCCTCAGCAAAATACTTGCAAACCTGTTTAATTTTGAGGAGGTCCCATTTATCTATTTTTTCTTTTGTTGCTCATGCTTTGGTTGTAAGGTTTAAGAAACTACCACCTACCACAAGATCTTGAAGATGTTTTCCTACATTTCCTTCTAGGAGTTTTATGGCTGTTGTTTTATATTTAGGTCCTTGAACCATTTTGAGTTAATTTTTGTATACGGTGTGAGATTGGGGTCTTTCTTTCTTTCTTTTGGATATGAATATCCAGTTCCCAAAGCACCATTTGTTTTTGTTAAATAAATGGAGGAAGAAAAGCCACATGATCCTCAGATTGATGCAGAAAAGGCATTTGACAAAAATACAGCATACTTTCTTGATGAAAATACTCCGAAAGATAGGACTAGGAGGACACTTTCTCAATATGGTAAAACATGTATGAAAAACCTACAACTAGCATTATACTCAAAGGTGAAAGTCTGAAAGCTTTCCCACTGAGATCAGGAAAAAGACAGGGATGTCAACTGTCACCACTGTTATTCAATCTTGTTCTAGAAGTTCTAGCTAGAGCAATTGGGCTAGATAAAAAAATAAAAGGCACCCAAATAGGAAAAGAAGAAGTAAAACTTTCACCATTCGTTAATGATATGATCTTCTATCTAGAAAATCCTGAAAAATCCACAACAAACCTACTAGAACAAATAGATGAGTTCATAAAAGCAGTGGGGTTCAAGATTAGTGTGCAAAAATAGCATTTCTATATACTGCTCATGAGCAATCTGAGGAAAAATTAGAAAAAAAAATTCCATTTATAATAGTGACTAAAAGAATTAATTATTCAGGACTAAATTAACCAAGGTCATAAAGGACCTGTATTCATAAAACTACAAAACATTGCTGAAAGAAACTGAAGAAGACTTAAATAAATGAAAAGACATTCATGGACTGGAACATTAAATATCATTAAGATGTCAATTCTATCCAAACTGATTTACAGATTCAACACAATCCCAATAAAAAATCCCAACAGCATTTTTTTGCAGAAATGGAAAAATCGACTATAAAATTTATTTGGAAGGGTAAGGAGCCCCAAATAAGCGAAAACTGTCTCTCAATTCCTGACTTTAAAGGATATTAACTTTTTTTTTTCTTTTAGGAGGTACCGAGGATTGAACCCAGGGTCTCGAACATGAGAAGCAGGTGTTCCACCATTGAGCTACATACAATCCCTAATTAGCACTGGTTTTTTTGTTTGTTTATTGTTTATAGGTGGTACCAGGGACCAAACCTGAGACCTCATACGTGGGAGGCAGGTGCTCAACCACTGAGCTATATCCATTCCCTAAAACATAATACTTAGCTACAGTAATAAAAATGGCATGGTACTGGCATAAAGACAGATCGACCAACGGAACCGAACTGAGACTCAGAAATAGACCCCTCGCATCTACAGTCAAGTGATTTTTAACAAGACTGTCAAGCTCCACAAGCTGGGCCAGAATGATCTATTCAACAAATGGTGCTCAAAGAACTGGATATCCACATCCAAAAGAAAAAAAGAGGACCCTTATCTCACACCTTATACAAAAATTAACTCAAAATGGATCAAGGACCTAAATATAAAAGCAACAACTATAAAACTCCTAGAAGAAAATGTGGGAAAACATCTTCAAGATCTTGTGGTAGGCAGTAGTTTCTTAAACCTTACAACCAAAGCATGAGCAACAAAAGAAAAAATAGATAAATGGGACCTCCTCAAAATTAAACACTTTTGCACCCCAAAGGGCTTTGTCAAAAGGATGAAAAGGCAGCCAACTCAATGGGAGACAATATTTGGAAATCACATATCCAATAAGGATTTAATATCCATGATATATAAAGAGATACTACAACACAACAATAAAAAGACAAACCCTATTTAAAAATGGGCAAAAGACTTGAATAGAGATTTGTCCAAAGAAGAAATACAAATGGCAAAAAAACACATAAAAAAATGTTCAGCATCACTAGTGATTAGGGAAATGCAAATCAAAACTACAATGAGATATCCTTTCACACCTAATAGAATGGCCGCTTTTAAAAAGACAGAAACTACAAGTATTGGAGAGGATGTAGAGAGATAGGAATGCTTATTCACTGTTGGTGGGAGTATAGAATGGTACAGCCACTGTGGAGGACTGTTTGGCAGTTCCTAAGGAAGTTGAATATAGACTTGCCATGTGACTTGGCAATAACACTACTAGGTATATAACCAGAAGAACCGAGAGCAGGGACACGAACAGACATCTGCACACTGATGTTCACAGCAGCGTTATTCATGATTGCCAAAAAATGGAAACAACCCAGGTGTCCATCAACTGATGAATGGATAAACAAATTGTAGTGTATACACACGATGAAATATTATGCAGTGGTAAGAAGAAATGAAGTCGTGGGGTGTATGACAACATGGATGAACCTGAAGGATATTGTGTTGAGTGTAGTAAGCCACACACAAAAGGACAAATACTGTATGACTGTGCTATTATGAACTAAATATATTGTATGAACTCATGGGGTTAATAATTAGAATATACATCACCAGAAAATGGAAGGGGGCTAGAGAGTGGAAAGCTGAGGATTAATCTGTGCAGAACTGGTAAAAAGGTTGTTTGTAAATCTTTGGAAATGAATAGAAATGGTTAGAGCATATCATGGTGTTTGTAACTCGCAGTGCTATTGTATGGGTATGACAGTGGTTGAAAGGGAAAGTTTAAGGTCATGTATACTACCAGAAGGAAAGCTAAAATCTGTAACATGGGACTATATAACATAGTGAAACCTTATGTGAAATATGAATATGGGTGACATTGCATATATAAAACTGTTTTTACAAAATAGAAATAGAAATAAACTAGAGTGACAGAAACAGAATAGCAGCTATGTGCAGCAGGGAAAGCACCGAGAGGTTGAGAGGTGATGAGTTTTTGTGTGTTTGCTTTTTTAAATTATAATTATTATTGGAATAATGAAAATACTCTAATAATGATTGAAGTGATGAATGCACAATTATGTGATAATACCAAATGCCATTGATTGTACACTTTGGATGGATTTATGTTTTATTCATAATTATCAATAAAATTGATTTGTTAAAATAAAAAAAATCAACAAGTTCTGAGGACACTGAAATACTCCTTGAAATGCAAACTCCACAGAGAATGACACAACCAAGCCATTGCCTAAAGGCTTTTTTTATGAAAATAGGCCAGCAGAGCAATCCAAGTACTGCCTCTGTTATTTAGATAAGAATACAGTTGTATGCCATAAAATCAAATTTGACACTGTTCCGGTAGGTGAGTCCAAAGTTGTTTGATCTTTCAAACCACATACCCTAGCTATCACATAGAAAATCCTAGATGCCAGAGTGGCTGAAAGTCAATATCTGAGAATTAAGAAGCTCATGTGTAAGTCTGATGAAAAGGCCACCCTTGGCATCTTGTTCAATTTTGTCAGTTCCCACAACTCTTCAGTGGAGGGAAGTGTCTCGGCCACAGCTGAGCCTGCAACAAATGCTGTATGAGACCCATTTAGGACCATGAAAGAGAACCCCAAACGTTGTCAGAAAATCAAACCAGTAGTGCATAAAGAAGGGGAGAAAAATTTCCCACTAGGGGAATAAAACAGAGCAACAGAGAACGAATATAAAAATAGGTGTTAGAATGAAAATGCCTACGGAAGATAATGACATGTTTGAAGATGCTGGATATTTTGAACTTCGTGAGATCAGAGACATCAGTGCCTAGCAATCCAAGAAACAGCTAAGAGTATTGAGGTACATTTGGCTATAATGATAGTTATAAACAAAGACACTCCTACGAACTCAGAGCAATACCTATAAACAAAGAAGAGCTAACAAATCTTCTAGTCTTTGAAAGTGCAGTTGTTTCTAATGCCTATTGCTGCCTTGGCTGAAAAACATAGGCTTGATCTGATTTTCATGAAATATCCTGAACCATGAACACATTTGCATCTGGGAAAAGAATTAGAATATGTAAGGGAGGCTAGGAATACGTCTTTCTGAATGTGTGTACTGAACTTTATGCTAGCATCAGATTTTAATATTTAGAAAATGGAATGTTGATGAAAATTAAAAATTGATTTTAAAATGAAAAAACACAAGCAAAAAAATTTCACAAATTCTTGCATTAGCACGGATCAGTGTGATACCCAGGGCAGCAGAATCAACATCACCTGTGAACCTGTTAGAAATGCAAATTATTTTGCCCCACCCCAGACCTATAAGATCAGAAACTTTGGGGTGGAGCCCTACAGCCTGTGTTGTAACAAGCACACCAGGTGATTATTTTAAGAGCCACTGGCATAGACTATAAAGGAATAATTTTTTGTTATTTTTAAGTGTCTCATGTATATGTCAAGTAATAAATAAAGTTAGAGATTTAAAATAAAAAAGGAAAATACTTAAATAATCACATTGTAATGAGTGATAACATTTGATATTAATTAAAGGAAAGACTTGAAAAGTTATTTATTATTGTCATAAATGGGGTTTTTATGAATCTAGAATAGTGTCTCTTAAATGTGAGTTCTAACTAATCAATAATAGAACAAGTATTTTATATTAATTATATTTTATTTTATATATTAATTATTTCTTCTGTTCATCTACTTTTATAAGGATGCCAGAAAAAATTTTCAAAGGTAAGGAGATCCCTTACTTACACCAACTAAATGAAAAGAAAATCAAATACCAACTCCTTGCACTTGAAAAAAAAATGTCAGGCTTATTAAGAACATAGCGCAGGAAGCAGACAGTCGGAATGAGCAACATACTGAGCTCAGTGAGCAAACCAAATTAAATCAGAAGTTTCAGATATCCAGGGTCTAGCTTACAAAATAAATTAAATAAAAATTCTGAATAATCTGCACAGTGTACTGACGACAGAACTTTCTGCTTATTATAAATCTAAGGACAAATGTAATAAAGAAGGAAAATGATGGAGATTAAATAAATGCACCCAATGGAGAATTAGAGATCAGGGAGTGAGAAAACTGAAAATCAGAGAAGACAGGCAATGGATGGTTCACAGGTAAACCTATATTAACAAGAGTTGAAGATAGAGGCTGTTGACATCCCATGCTGAGTGATAAGCTGTCATCTAGGGATGAACTGAAGAAGAGATAAATAATTTGACAAATGACATTTTTTCCCCATAGCTGACCAACACTTGATGGAAAAATGAGTGCAAAAGTTTGCATTAGAATGTGGAGATTCTTAAGGAAATCTATGATTAAATGGGAAATCTCTGAGAAATAAACTGAATTAAGAAGAGTGTGTGCCAGAAGAGGAAGAGGAAAGCTTATAAGATGAGAAAAGAGAAGAATTAAAAGCAGAGAGCTTGAAAAATAGAGGGTGAATTACAGAAAACAGAGATTGTGAAATCAGATTGTGAAGTCACCTTCTGAAGACAATCCATGGCAACATATCACAGCTTCTTGGTTCCCGAAGTTTGTAACACAGAAAGCCTGTGTGTTTTAGTTCCAGTTCATGTAATCTGATTAACTAACAAATGCTATAAAACCAAGCATGATGAAAATATAATTCTTTTAAATAAATTTTAAGCAGAAAGAAAAGAATTTTCCCTGTGTATTATTTTATATGTTATTTAGCCTATTATTACTAAGGACACTGTTATAGGGAGGCACTTGTGGATAAATGTGATATATTTTAAAACAAATATTTGGTTCTCAAGACAAGAGGCACAGATGATTAAAATTGATAAAAGACAATAAAAAACACCATAATGATAGAAAAACTCAGAAAAGGAAGGGAGTAAGGGAAGGGAAGAAAGATAGGGAAACATATTTAGATTTTGTGAACAGAAGAAAATATCTATACAAAGTGTACAAAGTGACAGTTTGATATTATTTATGAAAAATTTATAAATTCCAAAAAGAAATATAGATTATGTTTGTAAACTAGTCTGTTCCTCTGGCATGATAACCCTTTGATTGTATTAGATTCAGCTGAGATGTCTGATTAAATTATGTTAAGATTAGGGTTTTGATCCAAACATGTCATTAGAGTGTGACTCAGCATCAGCATCGAGTCCCAGGCCCCTTGGACTGATAAAACAGAATCTCACACAGAAGTAGACACACAGAAGCAGATACACAAGAAGTGAGAGTGCTCCATAGACATGGCTCCTGGAAGAGAAATGAGCCTGATAGTCTACAGTTGACCTTGTGGAAAGACCAGGCAGCTGAGCCCAGAAAGAAATAAGCCCTGGGGAAAGTGACCAGCTTTATGCCAGCCTACAGCTGAGATCCGAAGAAGCTGGGACCACAGAGTTTTAAGAGGAAGGAGGAAGGCTGAACCCTCACAGACATCGTCCACCATCTTGTGTCAACACGTGGCAACAGACTTTGGGTGAGAAAGTACCTCTTATGGTACCTTAAGTTGGATTCTTTAGGGCCTGGTAATCGTATGCTTCTACCCCAAATAAATACCCTTTCTAAAAGAAAACAGAGTTCTGGTACTTTGCATCAGCATTCCTTTGGCTGACTAATACACAATGGAGTGAGAGGAGACCTGGTAGATGCTCTTCCTTTCATCAAGTAACCTAAACGACCTGAACCACAATGCAGCATCCAGATCCTCCCTTTCCACAAGTGAGACAATGGAATGCAAACCTCTACTTGATAGAAACCTGGAGAATTTCTTGCCAAAAAAAAAATGCAAGCAACACAAACTAACCAATCAATTAAAAATTCAAATTGTATATATATATATATATATAACTGTTGTGATGGTTAGGCTAATATGTCAACTCGGCTAGGTAGTGGTGCTCAGTTGTTTGGTCAAGCAAGCACTGGGCTAATGGTAATAAAAGGGCATTTCATGGACTTTAATCATCAGTGAGATGATTGCATAGATGGCAGTTTACATCTACAATCAACTGAAAAGATTGCTATCAGCAATGAGTGACATCTCATCCAATCAGTTGAAGGTCTTAAAGGGGAAAGTGATTTCAGCATTCAGGGAGAGAATTCCCAGCTCTATGTAAGACAGCCAGCATCTCCTGGGAACTCATTAAGGACCTTCATCAGAGCTCCTGGTTTGCAGCCTCCCTGTGGAATTTGGATGTGCAACCCCACAGTTGAGTAATAGAATTTTATAAAATCTCATACTATTTACAGATATCTCCTCTCAGTTCTGTTTCTCTAGAGAATGCTGACGAATACAAAAACATATGTAGAAAATTTGAGAAAATCTTAAAGAATAAATGAGGTGGCATGAAAATTTTTAAATCATGCATAATGCTGTTTTTACATTTTGTCATCTCTTTTCCTAATATTTCTCTAAATATAACCATATTGTGACAATACTATGTTGTTTGGTTTTGTTGTTGTTTGTCTGCTTTTTGCATGTGATAGTAGTGACATATGTTGAAGGTTCTCCTAGATGATAGTTGCTTCTCTTTGAGTGAGGCTTACTCTGGTCAACCCTTCTTTGGCTGACCAGAATCAGCTTATTCTCCTGTAATGATGGTAAGTCTTGTCATGCTAGTGATGGAATCTGTTCTGATTTAAGCCACTCTCGTCTGTAAACACATCATGAGCATTTCTGGGATCTTTGGTCTCTTCCATTGATCGATTGTTTATTCATGCCCCAATAAAACAGTTTTTGTTTCTGTAGCTCTATAAAAAATTTTAACACATGGTGGGGACTGATGTACCTTTATTTCCATCTCTTTTAAACATTTTTCTGTGTGTTTTCACATATTTATTTTCAAATGAATTTTGTATCACTTTGTCTCTAAAAATATTTTTATTGGAATAACATTATGGAGATTTATTAAGGAATTATGAATTTAAGAGAGTACTAGAGAATCTTCTTGTCCAAGAACAAGAAAGCCTTTGGTCTTTACTTTCATTTGAATCTCTTGTATTTCCTTCATTGGAATTCTGCAGTTGTCTTTATATAGGAAATGCACAATTACTATTAAATTTATTTATAAGTATATTATTTTTTGTTTTTATTATGACAAGATTTTACTCCATTATACTTCCTACCCAGTTATTTTTATAAAGCATGCTATTATTTTTTGGTTTTTTTCTAAATGGGTCACTCAATTCTGTAATTGTATTTAATATATATTTTTTGCAATGGATAGTCTCACGTTTTAGTGTTTTTTTCATACCATCTGCAAACATTCATTTTTATTTATTTTGTACACCTTTATAATTGCATGGGCTAATACTATGGAAGCCCTGACTAATAATGGTGACATGACATACATTACAACTGAAAGAATGATTCTAGTATTTCATCCTTAAGCATGATATTGACCTTTGATTTGAAACATGCATTTCACTATTATGCATAAGACATTACTACCTATTTCTACTTTGTTAAGATTGTGGAATTTTACTAATAAGTTCATATAGTTTTTCTTCTTTGAGTTTCTCAAGAATCTTACCAAAATAGGGTCACAGATTTAACATTATAAAATATTCAACACCAAATTCAAACCAGTTCACACCCTTTTGGCACCCACTCCTAACCCTCTTAATTTCTCCAAATTTCACAGTGGCAAGGAAGATTCAATTCTGTCTCCTTAAAGGAAAGGGTGAAGAGCTCTGAAATAACTGGGTTCTGTCTTTTTCACAGTAAATTGCAAAGGAAAAACCTCAGCTTGGTCCATGTCATGATAGATTCATATATTTAACCAAATAACTTGATTTCTAGATTTATTAAATTTCTCTCACCAACTATGTTAATCACACCTGATTTGCACCTGGTCTTGCAGTTTTACCAGTGATGGGAAACAAAAGCACAACCAGTCAGAATTTAGGAATTTGGACAAATCATGAGTAATTGTCATTAATTTCAGTTTGGCAGATTCTTCAATACATTTTTACAGAGAAAAGAAAGATTTTTAAGGCATAAATCAACAATGACACAAGACTTAATCATTCTTTTTACAAACATCACAAATCAGGGGTTATAAAGGGCTAAATTGAGTTCTTCTGATGACGAGACCCCGTGCTTAGCAAGATGGCTCTGAGAATGCATCCTCTGGGAAGAAATAGTCTGCGACATTTAATCTCTTTTTTTAATAAGCAGAAGTCAGCAGTCCTCTTCTAAGGCTGAGTAGTGTTAAACTAAGTAAACAGAGAAATCATTTACTTCACAATACATTTCATCCAAGAGCTTAACATGCTAGAGAGATGTTACATTTTATGCTAAAAATAAACATGGCCAAACAACTTAAGTGACTTTCCTTGGTGACTGTGCAACCTAATAATTAACTAAATTGAGACTAGATGTAAAATTGTCACATTTTAGATCTACAGCACTACTGTTAAGCCATATTTGATGGCAGATGAGAAGGGAAAAATAAAAAGTACATGTAAATTTATTAAAGATATCCTATTTTATGATATATAAACTAGATTATTTTATCCTCTGCCACAATTCATATTTTTACAGATTCAATAATATAACTTCTTATACACTGCCACATATCTTTTGTAGAAAGAGCTGAAATATAAGCTAATACACAGAATTATTTTCACCCATAAAATTGTGACATTTCTATAAAATAAAGACTTTCATATTCTGGATGTCATGCACACTTTAAATATTATAGGTTCCTTTTTAATATTTTCAAGTTTTAATTGTGATATCATTAACCATTAGCATAATGAATAGTAAAAACATAGTGAGATACGCCAATGGACATTTGTTCACTGTAAATATCTGAGGCATATGGATGGAGCAAGTTGTTACATTGTGCGTTGTGGGAACACAGGCTCAGGGACAATAGAAACTTTTAGCAAATGACTGCTTTATTATTTACCCAGCACAAAGGGTCTAAAAGAGCAGGGGAAGAAATTCCCTCATGACTGATCTCCCCGGGAGGGCAACTGCTCCAGTCAGGGTACATGGGTGGCAGCTCTGAATGTCCCACTTCAGAGAGGAAGACAAATCTGTGCCTCCAGAGGGCAGAGTATTTATATAAGCCCAGACAGGGTCCTTGCCACTGAGCGTCCCTGCCCTGATAAGCAGCAGGAACTGCTTGTTCCAGTTTCCACATTTAAGGTATGGCTAGGCTTTGTCATTAGACCTAAAATCTCCCACGGACTGTGGACTGGAAACACACTGAAACATCAGCACACAATAGAAAAGGAAGATGGGGATGGATAGGGTAGGGAGATGGCCACTAGGTGTGTCCTGTCTTCCTCAGCAATATGTCTCTTCTCTGAATATAGGGGACATTCATAGATGCCAACATGAGACTGAGGATAGGATTCCAGAGAGGCGCAGGTGGATACCTGCCTCGACAGAAAAAAGTCGCACTATTCTGGGCCCTAAACCAGAGAAGTCCTTGTTATGACTCTCTTTTCTGAATACACCACAAGTACAAAATTTGTTCCCCAAGAATGAGCAAATCACTTTGGAAATTCTATGTTTTCTTCTGAATCTAAGAGACCTGCACTCTGGGATTATAATGAGAATATTCCTGATCTAGGGAATCACATTAATTATTTGGATGAATTTGTATATCTTATCTGGATCCTGACATTCCTCCCTACTGGGCTCTTGGAATGACATTTACTTTGGAATTAAATTTCCCTTATTACCATGTTTGCCATCTTTATAGAACTTATTTTTCATTACCCTGGCACTGTACACTTCTGAGCTGAATTATTAAATCTGATAACATATTTGAACGGAATGATGACCACTACTTAAGTGATAATTGCCTATTGTATTTGCGTTGTGTATTTGTATGGTATTTGCATTGTGCAACACAAATCACTTGTGCTTTATTTCAGTCAATGAAGCTTAGGGAACTGATAGATTATTAAGATGATATTAAAGCAATTTTCTTTTAAAACCCATGTCATAAAGTAATACATTCATTTTATTACCTTATTATTTTTGAAACCATTGGTTACAGAGGGCTCTGGATAAATAGAATTCTTTAGAAAATTGGTTGCAGAGAGCTGGAATGCTGCAATTTTAAATGGTTTTCAAACAAAAATTATATACAAAACAACCAAAAAAAGCAGAGGTGGAGAAGAAAGAAAACTTCTCTGCAAGCAACTGAGAATGGGGAACTGTTTTAAGTCTTCATACTATCACAACACCAAGACATGATGCAGAAGGGAGCATTTATACTCTGGGCTTTTCCCAGCAAAATAGGGAAGAGGCACTTATGAACTTGAACTGGAAGTAGGTGGTATTTTTTATTTCTTAATATACTTTTTATTAGAGAAGTTGTGGATAAAATTATGGATAAAATTCAGGGTTCCCATGTACCACCCTTTTATTAACACTTTGCCTTGGTGTAGTACATTTGTTGCAATTGATAAAAGCAGATTTTTATAATTGTTCATGGTTTAACCTAGAGTTCACTGTTGTGTGCAGTTCCATAGATGTTATTTTTAATTTGTATTATAGTAACATATATAACCTAAAAGTTCCCCTTTTTATCACAATCAAATATACAATTCAGTGCTGTTAATTATATTCACAGTATTGTTCTACCATCACCATCATCCATTACCAAAACTTTTCCTTCATCCTAAATAGAAACTCTAGATTTTAAGCTTTATCTCCCTATTCCCTCCCTCATTCTCAGGCCCTGGTAACTTATATTTTAGATTCTGATTCTATGAGATCCCTTGTTCTAATTATTTCAGATCAGTGAGATCATATTTCTCCTTTGTGTCTGTCTTATTTCACTCAACATGGTATCGTCAAAGTTCATCCATTTGTCAATTGTATCAGAACTCCATTCCTTTTTACAGTTGAATAATATTTCATTGTATACATATACCACATTTTTTTATCTATCAGCAGTTTCTGGGCACTTGGGTTGCTTCCATCTTTTAGCAATTGTGAATAAATGTCACTATCAACATCAGTGTGCAGATATCTGTTCGAATCCTGACTTTCTTTTCAGTATGTACCTAGAAGTGGGACTGCCAGGTCATATGGTAATTTTAGAGTTAACTTTTTGAGAACTGCCAAATTGTTTTCCACAGTGGCTGCACCATTTTACATTCGTACCAGCAATGAATGTTTATTCCTCTTTTTCCATATCTTTCCCAATACTTGCAATTTTCCATTTTATTTTAATAGTAGCCATAATAGTGGGTGTGAAATGGTACCTCATTGTGGTTTTGACTACCATTTCCCTAATGGCTAAAGATGTTGAGCGTATTTTCCTGTGCTTTGTGGCCATTTGTATATCTTTGGAGATATGTCCATTCAAGTCTTTTGCCCATTTTTACTGGGTTGCATCTTTATGCTTTTGAAGGATTTCTTTATATATTCTGGATATAAACCCTTATGAGATTTGTGGTTTCCAAATATTTTCTCTCATTTAATAGGGTGTCATTTTATGTTCATGATAAAGTCCTTTGATGCACAAAAGTTGGTCTATATTTTCTTTGTTGCTTGTGCTTTGGGTGTAAAATCTAAGAAACTCTTGCCTATCACAAGTTACTGAAGATGCTTTCCTACATTTTCTTCTAGGAGTTTTATAGTTCTGGTTCTTATATTTAGGTCTTTGCTCCATTTGAGTTGATTTTTGTGTATGGTGTGAGGAAGGGGTCCGTCTTCATTTTTTTTGTATATGAAGATGAGTTTTCCCAGTACCATTTTTGAAGAGACCATTCTGTCACAGTTGAGTGGACTTCACACCCTGTCAAATATTAGTTGGCCATAATTGTAAGGATTGATTTCAGAACCCTCAATTCCTTTGTTCTATGTGTCTGTCCTTGTGCCTTATTTCTTTTTATTGCCTAATTCTTATGGATAATACTTCCAATACAATGGTGAGGAACAGGGGTGACAGTGGGCATCTTTTTCTTGTTCCTGATATTGGAGGGAAAGCTTTCAGGCTTTCACTATTAAGTATGACTTTAGCTGGAGGTTTTTCACATATGCCCTTTATCATGTTAAGGAAGTCTCCTATTCCTAGTTTCCTAAGTGTTTTTATCAAGAAGGGGTGCTGGATTTTGTCAAATGCCTCCCCCCCCCCTTTTTTTTTGCATCAATTGAGATGATTATGTGGGTTTTTTTCCTTAGCATTGTTAATATTGTGCTTTATATTAGTTGATTTTCTTATGTTGCATCACCATTACATACTTGGGATAAACCCACTTGATCATGGTATATAATATTTAAAATGTGCCATTGGATTTGATTTGCCAGTAATTTTTGAGGATTTTTACATCTATATTCATAAGAGATATTGGTCTGTAATTTTATTTTCTTTTGGTATTTTTGTCAGGATTTGTTACAAGATTAATGTAGGCCTCAGAATGAATTAGAGAGTGTTTCCTGCTCTTCAATTTTTTGGAAAAGTTTGAGTAGCTATTCAACTATTCTCTGCAGCTCTGCAGAAGCATACCATCTTTAAGTCTCCACAGCTCTTCTCCATAGCCTTTGCCATAGGTGGGTTAGAATGACTATCACAGAGCTGACTTTCAGTGATCTGAAGTAACTAATCAAAAGTAGTGATCAGCTATTGGCCTACACCCTCTCCCAAGATCTTGAGGAAGTGGATTTTTCTGTCCCTTTCTGGCGCCAGCAAGCCACTGCTGCTTGCCACCAGGCGATGACAACCACCTCATGGAGAGAGCAATTTATGGTATTTACCATAATTTACTAGTCTCTTCCTCCTGCTCTTACCTGGAAGCTATACTGTGTTCTATTGAACTGCGGAGTGCCAAAATAGTTGATTCAAACAGTTCCTACCTTTTTAGTAGCTGTTGTGGTAGAGGAACTGATTCCTGGAGCTTCCTACCCCACCGTCTTCCCACAATTCTCTTCTCTTGTATTTCATTTTTAGTAACACCTTTTCCTTGTTTATAAAGCAATGACTAGAATTAAAATTTAATGAAAAAAAAGCCCCCATAATCTCTGTTAATTTTTGTTATGTTTCTTTTCTGTATTTTTATAACACATTTTATATAGGATTTGGAAATACATACTTTTAAAATACAGAACTATATCCATGCTACTCTTGATTTTGCAGGGGGTAAGAGCCATGGGGAGGGGCAGTCTTATCAGAACAGAATCCCTCTGGCGGGGATCAGAGTGAAATATGCTCCAGGAATGAGGATGCCATAATTGCCAGTTTGGCTGCATAGTCTATTCTGCTATCGATTCCAAAATTCTTCACGAAGCCCCTTCTTCTCTGAAACCCTCAACAGGGAAGGGTGCTCTGTCTTTTTCTGAATATGGCTCACTAGTTTGGTTTGCAATTTTCATGTCTGGTTAG
>JAQZBX010054888.1:0-18537 GCA_029593785.1 Cabassous unicinctus | reverse complement strand
CGAGAATATTCACAGCCCATTCATTTTCATTTTCATGTTCATGTGTGACAGTTTGAATTTGATGACTCCCAAAAAGAGAAAGATTATGTTTTTTAATTAATCCATTCTTGTGGGAGTGAGATGCTTTTGATTGGACTGCATCAGTGAGGTGTGAGCCAGTTTGGGTCTCCACTCTCTTGCTGAGTCTGATATAAATGGGGACACAACGAGAGAGCGACACAGGAAAAGGTAGCTGTGTCATTTTGAACCCAGCCTTGTGAGAGAGAAGACTCCAGGTTCACCTACAGCTGCAGAAAGACAGAGAAGCTCCAAGAGACTCAAGGGACAAAGGGTCTTAATCTTATTACTGGAGTCCTTTATAAACAGAATGAAATTGACAGAGAAAGAGAAAGCCATGGAAATCAAGAAGCCGACATTCAACAGAACCAAGAAGAAAACAGAGAAGCCATGTGCATTTCCATGTGACCAAGGATCGCTGGCAGCCAGTCCTAGAATGCCACTCTTCTGGAAGAAAGCTTCTTCTTGATGATGTCTTGATTTGGACTTTCTCTTAGCCTCAAAACCATGAGCGAATAAGTTTCCATTGTTTAAACCAACTCATTGCATGGTATTTGCTTGAGCAACCCAGGAAACTAAAACACCACCACTCCCAAAGATTAGTTAACTGACACCAAAATGAGTTCTCATTATAATCTGTTTAATAGTCTTTCTCTCTTGCTCTGTAAGTACCATAAAGGCAGGGACTTATCTGGCTCGTTCCATATTATATCCTCAGTACCTACCACAGTGACTAGCACACACTAGATGCTACATAAATATCTATGGAATGAATGCATGAATAAATGCTTTCAAGTAATTGCTATTGAAGTATAACAAACATAAAGAAAATAATTCCCAAGGAATTTTCACAAAGTAAATGTGTGTAAACCAAGTAAAAAATAGAACATTACAAGCAGAAGCCCTTTGTCTGACCACCCTAATCATTACCCCTCACTCTTTCCCAAAAATCATACCTACCCTAACTTCTAGCATCCTAGATAACTTTTGCATGTTTTTGATAGCTATATCAATGGATTAATATAGTATTTATTTATTTGTGTATGGCTTTCTCACTATTAAATTTGTGATATTTAACCATGTTATTGAATATAAGTTCTTTTATTTTCATGGCTGTTTTAGTTTATATTACATGAATATGCCATAATTTATTTACCCATTCTACTGTTAATGGTCAAAAAAGTATTTTTTTTTTCAATTTGAGGCTCTTGTGATGTTACTATTAATGTTATTTTTATACACTGTAATTGGTGCACACATACAAGCATTTCTATGGGGTATGCTAGGGCTAAAATTGCCAGAACATAAGGAGTGTGAATTTCCAAACTTAATAAAAATTGTTAAAGTGATTTCCACAATTATACCATTTTATACTACTTCCTGTTGTTTATGAGAGTTCCGGTTGCTCCACATTCATGCCAACACTTGATATATTTTTAAAATTAGCCATACTTTGATGTGTATAATGTACAGTGTATTGTGGTTTTAATTTGCCTTTTCCTGATTACTAATGGTGTTCAACATTTTCATTTATCTGTTGGCCATTTGGGTAGTCTCTTCAACAAAGCTCCCATTAAAGTCCCCTTCTTCATTTTTCTGTTGAGTTGTCTTTTCCTTTCTGATTTATAGAAGTTTAATGATAAACATATTCTAGATTTAAGCCCATTGTCATACATACACACATATTCCCACTTTGTGGCTAGGTTTTAAACTCATAATGATGCATTTTGATGAATAAAATCTCTTAATTTAAATATAGTCCAATTTGTCCAACTTTTCCTTTATGATAAGGTCTTTCACTGACCTGTTTAACAAGTCTTTTCCTGTGTTATAATTTTTATTATTTTTCCCTTTCACATTTAGATCTACAATCCACTGAGAATGGATTTTTGTGTGTGTATGGTGTGGTATAGGGATCAAAATTCATTTTGTTTATTTGGAAATCCAATTGTCCCAATACCTTTTATTGAACAGATCATTCTTCTCACACTACTCAGCAGTGTGTTGTTGTTTTTTCATAAATCAATCATCCACGTAAGCAGGGGCTCATTGTGGATTCCCTGCGCTGTTCCTCTGGTATATTTGGCTGTCCTTACATAAATACTATACCCTCTTATTTATTGTAGCTTTAAATTAATCTTGTTATTCACTAGTATAAATTTTCCTGAATTTTTTCTTCTTCAACATCATCTTCAATATTGTTGGCTCTTTGCATTTCCAATTAAAATTTAGAATTATCTCATTAATATCCATATAAAAGAAACCTGCTAGCATTTTTATTTGGATTGTATTGAATCTATAAATCAATTTGGATAAAATAGACTTCTTTATTATATGAGTCTAAAATTCATTAACATGTTATGTCTTTCAACTTATTAGGTTTCAATAAATGTTCTTTAGGTTTGGATGAAATGATTGTGCACATTTTTCATTTGATTTATTCCTTAAAAATTGGTGCTATTTTAAATTATATTATATAATTGTTTATTCCAGGCACAAAGGATACATTTGGGTACTTAGTGATTTTGCTAAATTCTAATAGTTTGTTATAATAACACTTATTTTTTATGTTAACGCTTATGACTTTTCCTTCATTTATTTGTTTGCTTGTTTATTTACTTCTTTATTGCACTGCCTAGGACATATGACAATGTTGAGTATATAAGTGGTAAAAGTGGACATCCTTGTCTGGTTCCCAATCTCAGAGGGAAAGCTTTCTTTCACCATTAAGTACGATGTTTACTATAGGATTTTAAAATTCCTTTTATTAGTTAAGGAAGTTTCCCTCTATTACTAGTTTGTGAAAATTTTTAACTTGGATATTGAATTTTATCAAATGCATTTTTGGCATCTTTTTATATGGTCATATATGGCTTTTCTTCTTTATTATAATAATGGAAATAAATTATAATAATTGCTTTTCAAAGGTTAAAACAACCTTATGTTCATAGAATAAACACAGCTTGTTTGTGATGAATTACTTTTTTACATAGCACAGATTTAGTTTACAATTTTTTTTAGGATTTTTACATTTATGTTTATGAGAGATATTGATCACATATTCTTGTATTTTATTTAAACTTCCCCATAACAGCATTAAGAATTCCATGCTTCTTCCCAACAAGATGCAACTACTCTTTGTACAAATAAAAATGTTCCCACCCATAACCCAAAGAGAAGAGACCTAAAATCTCCACAGTTACAACTCCATCCCTGGGTGTCGTTAATTGCTTTCCTGGTTCATTTACAATCCCGCCTGCATATTCTGTAATATAATGACTAAATTGTAAAACTAACCACCACCAAAAGTCTTTACACTAAGTAATACAGAAAAGAAAGGCATGAGAAAAATATTTAAAATGTGAAAATTCATAAATAACAAGCAAGGAAGAAATATGTCTTACTGCTACAATTCTTGTTTATATTACTGATTGCAAGGGTATATTTTATACTTATAAAATCTTTCTTCTATATCCTATTCTATGTTTCCTGGGACCTTAGCCAATGCCTAAACCAGTTGGGAATTTTTACTTGGTGGAGCAACCCAAAGTTTCATTTCTGAAGGGTCTGAGTATTAATGGTTCTGTCTTTGCTGGTGTCTTAGTTTGCCAGGTCTGCTATAACAAATACCACAGACTGGTTGACTTAAACAACAGGAATTTATTGTCTCACAGTTTTGGAGACTAGAAGTCCAAAATCAAGTTATTAGCAAGTTGTGCCATTTCCAAAGTGTACCACATTCTGATGGTGGCTTGACAGCCTGTCTCCTGTTTCCGCCTCACTTCTACCATGACTCCAGTCATATTGGATTAAGGTGCACTCTGATTCAAGTTGGCCTTATTTTAATAGGATCTTTGAAGACCCTGTTTACAAATGAGTTCACATCCACAGGACCAAGGGTTAGGAGTTGAACATGTCTTTGCATGGGACATGATTCAATCCATAACACTAGGTTCATGTAGTTTTCCATTTACTCTTATTAATGACCAGGGAAGTAGTAAGAGGTGCCCCAGAAAAAAATCTTCTAGCTTCCAGATAGAATTTTCTGATCATAAAAGAAACCAACTTTCCACTCACTCGGTAATCAGAATCAATTTCCCCAACCAGCCCATTAGTTCAGACATGAGGAACCCGAAATGGCCAAATGGTGGTCTCAGCTTCCAATCCAATATGTGTCTCCTGGTGACAGCATTCTCATGAAGTTACTAAGCCCTTTAACCAGCGGAAGCCAAATGTTCAGATATTGGAAGCAAAAATTTGGGGAATAGGTTACTAGGTATAACAGTGAGAGGAGCCACTCCCATCATCACCTCTTAATTTCCAGACCTATATATTATGGCAGTTGGAGAAATGGTATCATATATTGGTTGCTGCCTCAAAGCATGTTCTGTAGCATAGTGTCCAGTCTCATAGGACATTTTCTTTTAAGTGGCATCATGCTAAATCTTCAGAAAGCTATTCCACTGTTCTCTCAGGCTAGATGCTTCTCAGTAAGAGGTTCTTGGTAAGGCCAGTGAATGCCATAGCATTAAGCCATTACACCTCTTCTCTTGCTGTGAGAATTTTTTCCTTGATTGTGTGGGATACTTAACTGATGAATAAGGTGTTTCCTATATTCATCAGCTATTTTGGACAGAAATATTGTGGACAAGAGAGGCAAATCCATATCTAAAATAAGTGATATCTCATTGAAGACAGTAACTGCCATCATCAGGATTAAAGGGGTTTAATATAAAGAGCCCAGCATCGGATATCTGGCTGTTCCCAGAGAATGTCATCATTATTGCAGGCTGAGCAATGGTCTCATGTTAGGTGCCTACCGGTGCTGTTCCCAAGATCAGATTTGATGAAAGGATATGCTGAGAAGCAGCTTCCTGTACTGGATAAAACCAAGTTCCTTGTACCAGATCATGTCAACATGAATGAACTAATCAAAATAATTAGAAGGCCCTTGCAGCTGAATGCTAATCAAGCCTTTTTCCTGTTGGTGAATGGACACAGCACGGTGATCACTTCCACACCGATTTTTGAAGTGTATGAAAGTGAGAAGGATGAAGATGGATTCCTGTATATGGTACATGCCTCTCAGAAGACATTTGGAATGAAATTTGCTGATGTAAGGCTGGCAGATGCATCTAGAATTTTTAAATCCCTTACACCAAAGCAAAAAAAAAAAGAGGATGTTACCAACTGAGATTGACCGGTCATGTAATCACAGGTCATCAAAAGAGTAGTGTTCCCACTTTGGAGTTTTAGGAAGTTGCTTTTGTATTTCAAGCAGAAAAACTGAGCTCCAAATGAACACATTCAGGTGGCCTTTGAATCTTGAATAATGTAGAATTTTGGTCTATCTTCTAAAAAGGCCCAAGAGAAAAAAGGAGTAACATTTCTTATTTTCGATTTTATTTGACAACTCAAACTAGTACCTGATTCGGTAAATAAATAAGCAGTTGTATTGCTTTCATTAGGACAGTGGTAGAAAAACTCAAGCATTATAATTCAGATGTACCCCATTCTACCCTTTGGCTTATAGCTATAGATGATTCATGTTATCTGTTAAGTGTGCAATTAAAATATGTTATTAAATATCTCTCACATTTTTAAGAGTACTTATCACTGTTAAATGTATGTCAGTTGTGAAGAAAATGTTAAGAAGACGTAGCTCTTTACAAATATCAATGTCAAGAATTAAACATCTTCCAAATTCCCCCTAGAATAATGCTTGATGCTTTTTATCACTTGCATGGGATTTACTATTTGCTATTTTCATGGAAGGATCACAGAACGATCACAGTTATGTCACTTTAGACTGTATATGTAGCAGGTTAAAATTTCTTATGCATATTTAGATGTGTGTGGAATGTCTGTATCTCTTAGTGAGAATGGTTTGCCGCTGTGGCGGGGAATCGGTCTTACTCCTGTGGGCACTCGTGCCCAGCCTGGAAGGGGTCCACAGCCTTCTCACCTCTGTCCACACTGCTGACTTTGAATATGTATATTTTCACCACATTTCGTAGATTCTCAATCAGCCTGTCTTATTTATATTGTGCTAGTCATTATATCTAACATTCTTGTAAACCACTGTGTGATCAATAAGATTTCTATAAGAAATACTGCTTTAAAAAAAGCACATGCTGAGAGGGGTGACTTCTATCCCACATTACTGGGTTGTGGCTTTATTTATAGGATCTTTAAAACAAGGACAAATTAGTGAACTAAGGTGAATAAAGGCCACAATGGAAAACTAAAAAAAATCTTGTTGACATTGGGCTAGGCAAGGTTTTTAAAGTAAGACACCAAAAAACAAGAGACAAAAGAAAAAATAAATTTGACTACAATAAATAGAAACCTTCTGTGCAAGAAATGATACCATCAAGAAAGTGAAAAGAAAATAGAAGACAAAAGAAAAAAAAAAAAGTGAAAAGACAACACAAAGAATGGGAGAAAATATTTGCAAAATATATATGATAAGGGACTTATATATATAGAGAGAGAATATATAAAACTCATACAACTCAGTAATTAAAAGACAAATAAGACCATTTTAAAATATGCAAGGCATTTGAAGAGCTATATCGCCAAATGGCTAATATACAATACACAAATAATATATAAATAGCTGATCTGCACGTGAAAAGATGCTTAACTGTTTAGTCATTAGAGAAATGCCAATCAACACCACAATAATGAATATACACAATAATTATACAAGACACTCAGTGAACTCCAAAAAGGATAAACCCAAACAGGTCCATGCTAAAACATATTATAATCAAATGTTGAATGCCAAAGATGGAATTCAAAAGGCTACAAGAGAGAAGCAACATATCACATAAAAGGGAGCCTCAATAAATTTAAGAGTTGATTTCTCCTCAGAAACCATGAAGGCAAGAAGGAAGTGGAATGACATACTTAAAGTGCTGAAAGCAAAAAAACTGCCACCCAAGAATTCTTTATCTGTCAAAACTGTATTTCAGAAATGACAGAGCAATTAAGACATTTCCAAATAAACAAAAGCTGAGGGAGTTTGTCACCAGTATACCAGCCCTACAAGTGATGCTAAGGAGAGTACTGCAGGTTTGAAGGAGAGGACAATAGACAACAGATTGAAGCTGCATGAGGAAATGAAGATCTCTGATGAGGGTAATGACATAGTAAATAGAAGTGCCAGTACTGTTGTATTTTGGTTTGTAAGTCCACTTTTTATTTCCTACAGGATCTAGAAGGCAAATCCATAAAATGTAATGAGAAGCCAGTGGTTTGGGACTCATAATGTATAAACATGGAATTTGTGACAAGGATGGAGGGATACAGGAACATACTTTGTATATACTATTGAAGTTAAGTTAGTATCAAAGCAAATGAGCTTGTATAGATTTAGGATGGCAAATTTAAACCCTATTGTAACTACAAAGAAAATACAGGAGAATATGCAAGCTCATAGAGACAGACATTAGAATACAGGTTGCCAGGGGTAGATGGAGAAGGAGAGGTGGGCAGGGGGAATGGGGAGTTAATGCATAATGAGTGTAGGGTTTCTATTTGGGGAGATGGAAAGATTTAATAATGGAAGGTGGTGAGGGTACCATATTTGTGACTGTGATTAATCCCACTGAATTTATGTTTGGAAGTGGTTGAGATGGGAAAGTTTATATTGTATATACATTCCTATATTTTTTAAAAAAAATAGCAGCTAAAGAGAAATGAAAATTAAAAGCAATACATGATCTTGGACAGATCTATCAAGGAAGGAGAGAAGGCTGAAGAGGACAGAATTGGGACACATGAAAAAAAAATGGAATATAGACTGTAAGCTTTATATCAATGTTAAATTTCTTGAACTTGATAACTGCACTTAAGGTGGATACATAAGTGAACATCCTTGTTCTTAGGAAATGTACATGGCAGTATGAGGTGTTCAGTGAGTATGATGTATACAACCTGTACTCAAGTGTTCAGAAAATGGATTGAAAAATAGACAGTTAAATAGATGGATAGATGGATTAATGGATTGACAGATAGATTGCAAGAATGAATTGGCAAATGTGGCAAAATGTGGATATTGCTGGATCTGGGTATCTGAGGTATAGGTGTATACTGGCGTTCTATGTATGGCATTGGGTTTTGTGTGTGTGTGTGTGTGTGTGTGTGTGTGTGTTTTGAGATACTGGGACCAGGGATTGAACTTTGGACCTCATATGTGGGAGGCCAGTGCTCAACCACTGAGCCACATCATCTCCCCTAAGCTGGCTCTCTCAGCTTGTGCTTGTTGTTGTTTTTTATCTCGTTGCTCGTTTGATTTTTTCATTGTTGTTTGTTGTCTGCTTGTTGTTTGCTCATTGTTTTTTGTTCATTGTTTTTGCTTGTTGTCTACTCATTGTTTTTGGTCGTTGTCTGTTTGTTTTTTCTTTAGGAGGCACCGGGACCCAAACCTGGGAACTCCCATGTGGGAAAGATGAGCTCAACTGCTTGAGCCACATCTGCTCCTGGTTTGTATTATTTTTGTAACCATCCTGTAAATTTGAAAGTATTTCAAAATTAAGAGTTTAAAAATTTTAAATAGTTAAAATTAACCAGATGGACAACGGCCATCCCAGGGAATGGAGAGAGCCTGCAGCTGCAGGCAGGATAATCCCATCCACCATATCCATGGGATATAAGCCCTCCCTCACTTGGAGGTCGAATGGAAATCACCATCCCAAACTCCTCAGGATTGGGGGAAGAGCTATGGACTAGAGTGGACTTAATGGTATTCTGTTGTAAACATAATGTGATTCAAGCAATGGAAGAAATTACAACAGTGAGGGTGAGCCAGTGGCCACTGGACACTTTTGGGGCAGGGAAGGAAAAAGCAGTTGTAATACAGGTGTTTTTCAGGGGGAAAAAAATTAACCAAAATATCACAATAAAACTTCACACCCACCATGATGGATATTATTTTTTTTAAAAAAAACAGAAATTAATAAGTGATGACAAGAATGTGAAGAAATAAGAACACTTGTGTATTGCCGGTGGGAATGTAAAATGGTGCAGCCACTGTGGGTGTGAGCCCATTGTAAATAGAACCTTTTGTTGAGGTTATTTCATTAAAGTGAGACCAACTGAACAAGTTTTGGCTTTAATCTGGATTATTGGAATCTTTTATAAGCAGAATGAAATTCAGACATATAGGGAGAAGCCACTGGGAATGTCCAGGAGCTGGAAGTCAATGGAACCCAGAAGAGAACGAAGACACCAACATTTACATTGCCATGTGACAGAAAAGTCAAGGATCCCAAAGACTGCTGGCCAGCCATAAAATACTGACCCCAAGAGAAAGCAAGTCTTCTAGCCTCTGAAAACATGAGCCAATAAATTCCTGTTGTTAAGTTAACCCATTATATGGTATTTGTTTTAGCCACCTGGAAACTAAAACACTTGTACACCAATGTTCACAGTGACATATTTCACATTAGCCAAAGGTTGGAAATAGCCCAAATGTCCATCAACAGATGAATGGGTAAACAAATGTCAGTTACATGTCAGGCACAAATGGACAAATATTGTATCATTCCACTTAGATGAAATATATAGGATAAGCAAATTCATAGACAGAAAGTAGTTTAGAAGTTACCAGGGGCCAGAGGGAGGAGGGTGGGGAGCTATTGCTTAATGGGTACAAAGTTTCTTTTTTGAGTAATGAACAAGTTTTGGTAATAGATGATTTGCAACATTGTAAATGTAATGAATGCCACTGAATTGTACATTTAAAAGTCGTTAAAATGGCAAATTTTATGTTATATATATTACCACAGTAAAAAAGAAATTAAAATAAATAAATAAAATAAATTACAATGAGATGCCACATCACACCTATTAGAATAGCCATAATAAAAAAGATGGCAACACATGTTGCCAAGGATATAGGGTTCAGAACCTGCATCCATTGCTAGTGGGAATTCAAAATATTTCAGCAGCCTTAGAAAACAATTTGACAATTCCTTAAAATGTTAAACATACAGTTAACATATTACCCAGAAATTCCATGTCTAAGCATAAACCCAAGAGCCTCCAAATCATGTGTCCATGTGAAAAGTTGTACGTGAATGTTCACAGCATCATTATTCATAATAGCCATATGGAAAATATGGAAAAACCTGAATGTTTATTAATTGATGAATGGATAAATAAAATGTGGTATATCCATACAATGGAATATTATTTGGCAATAAAAAGGAATGGAGTTTTGATATGTGATACAATATGGATGAACCTTGAAAATATTATGCTAAGTGAAAGAAGCCAGACATAAATGGGTCTGTATTATGTGCTTCTATTTATGTGAAAAGTTCAGAATAGGCAAATCCAAAGAGAAAGAAATTAGATTAATGGTTGCCTACTGCTGGAAATTATCTATATCTTGATTGATATAGTGTTTCCATGACTGCATATGCTTGTCAAAACTCATAATGGTAGAAAATATTTGGAAATCATACATTTGATAAGGTTTTAATATCCAGAATATATAAAGAACTCCTACAATTCAACAACAAAGTGACAACCCAAATAAAAAAATGGGTTAAGTTTTGAGTGGGTGTAGCTCTATGGTTGAGCCTGCTTTGCATGTATGAGGTCCCAGATTCAATCCCCAGTACCTCCTGTTTAAAATAAATGGGCTAAGGATTTGAATAGACATTTCTTCAAAGAAGATATTCAAATGGCCAATAAGTATAAGAAAAGGTGCTCAACATAATTAGCCATTGAGGAAATTTAAACTACTATGAGATACTACTTCACATCAAGTGGGAGAGCTATTATTTTAAAAACTGAAAATAGCAAGTGTTGGTGAGGATGTGGAGAAATAGGAACCCTTGTACATTGCTGGTGGGAATGCAAAACGGTGCAGCCACTGTGGTAACAATTTGGCAGTTTGTCATAATGTTAAATATAAAATTACTGTGTGACCCGGTAATTCCACTCCTAGGTATATACCCAATAAAATTGAAAGCAGGGACTCAGACAGATATTTGCACACCAATGTGCACTGCAATATTATTCACAATAGCCAATAGGTAGAAGCAACCCGATTGTCCATCAACAGATGAATGGATAAACAAAATTTGGTATACCCATACAATGGAATATTATTTAGCCACAAAAAGAAAAGAAGTGCTGCTACATATTACAACATGGATGAACCTTGAATACGTTATGTTGAGTGAAATAAGCCAGATACAAAAGGACAAATATTGTATCATTTCTCTTATGTGCAAATTCATAGAAAAAGAAAGCAGAAGAGTAGTTACCAGGGGTGGTGCAAAGGAGGAATGGGGAGTAATTGCTAAATGGGGGAGTTTTGATTTGGGATGATGAAAATAATCTGGAAATAGAGTGTGATTTAAAAAAATTATACAGTATTGTCAGTGTCTTTAATGTCAAAGAATTGTCCACTTAAAATGGTTTAAATGATTGTTTTTATATTTTACCACAATTAAAAATAAATAAATAAATTTAAAAACAAAATGAAACAACTGATAAAACTCTATACCAAAATATGTAAATTTTATACTATGTAAATTATACCTTAATAAACCTGACTATTTAAAAGAGATAACTATACACTTTCATGCAGGTATCTCACTGCTAAGGACTTACTTTATAGAAATAAGAAAATGTGCAGATAAAAATATATGCACAATGATATTCTTACGGCATTATTTTTAAGAATGAAAAAAGAAAAACTTAGATATTAGAGGAATAATAAGTAAATGAGAAACATTTCACAGCCATTAAATACTATCCTGAAGAATATTTTAATAATATGATAAAAGATTAAGCTGAATCACAGGATAATTGATTTTAGTTAAAGTATGTAAATAATTTAGTATTAGCTTAAGTATGTAAAGAATAAGCCTCTAGATACTGAAACTAACTACATTCCAGGCCCTTCACATAACTATTATAAGTAGGTACTCCCCATTTACAGATGAGGAAACTACAATTCAAAGATAATTAATTGCTTGTTTAAGGTCACACAGCTAATCATTGGTAGAGTCAAACTTTGAATGCATGATTACTTAACTCCAAATCCCAAAGAATGGAAGAAACAACATAGGAAAGAAATAAGGAAATAGACTAAAATATTAACAGTGGTTGCATCTGTATGATGGATTATTTCCTACTCTATTTCACCTCCGTATATATATAAACTTGAGTAAGTAATACTTTGGTAACTAGAAGGGAAATTCCATAAAAACAAAAAAACAAAAAAGTGAAAACTTTCACTGGTAGAAATTCTTATAGATATAGTGACAGACTTGCAAAATAATATATTTATAATGCTTTTTAAAATTTCATCCTTGTTTTTTGTTTGTTTGTTTTAGGAGGTATGAGGGTTTGAACCTGGGACCCCATACATGCAAAGCAGGCACTCAACCTCTGAGCTACACTCACTCTGCTCAACTTTGTTTTAAATAAGCAAAATATTGGGAACAATCTAAATGGCTGATATTTAGAGAGGATAAAACAAATTTGCAAGCATCCAAATGGCAACACTATGCAACTGTAAAAGAGAATGAAGGGAGGAAATTCCAGGGAAGATGGTGAAGTAGGGACCTCTGGGACTCAGTCCTTCCACCAGAACAACTATTAAACAGGCAGGGACTGTCTGAAATAACTATTTTGAAACTGCAGAGGTCAGAAGAATACTGTGCAGCATCCAGGAAGAGTGGGAGGAAGAGGCTGATAAATTATAGTAAGAACTGTAAATTGCTCTATCTGTATGGCGGCTACCAGCACCCTTCCCCGCTCTCACTGCAGGCCACTGTGAGTTCCAGCCCCTGGCTAGGTGCTGGTGACAGAAAGGGACAGAAAAATTCTCTTCCCTAAGAACAGGTGTGGGCACAGCAGATCACTGCTTTTTATTAGAGAGTTGGGATTGCAGGGTCCCAGTTCTAAGGGTGGATATTGTTTCAACCCTTCCCAGACAGGGGTGGAGGTGGTGGAGATTTAAAGATTTGGGGCTTCCTCAGGGTTGTGGGAACAGTTAGCTGAAGGGCTGCATTTGCTGGGCAGGCCAGGAAAGCTCAGCTTTGGGGAGTCATTGGAGAAGCTGTTTTTGCCTTTCCTGAAGGCACTTTAAAGCCAGTTCGCACCCTCTTCATGGGCCCCTGGACCTGTTTTGGCTGAAAATACTGACTTGGGAAAGTCCTCCCCAGGATAACTCTCTTATCAGAATTTGCCCTTCAGGCAAAAAGAGCATAAAACAGTGAAAGGAGGATAGAGGCAGACATTCTGGGACAAAGGTCTGCTGGCTTCAGATACCCCAGAGACAGAAATTTGTCCCCTGGGAAACAGAGGGGACAACCAAACTCCTATAAACAGAGGAACTCCAAAACAACAAACAAAGAAAGCCCAGGAAAAGTCAAAGGCCCAGAAAGATAGGGAAAACCCTGCATACTGCATTCACCCTGGGCAGACTTTACTGAGAGGAGGGATGAAGCTTGAGAAAATCTCTGTCTTATCACCAGTTGTTTACAAAACCAAGAAATAGACATCCCAGGGAGTAAACCCCAGAGTTAACATTTTATAATATTAAAATATACAGTGTGCAACAAAAGAGTACAAAAGAAAGAAACGAAATGATGGCCCATCCAAAGGAAGAGGATAAAAATGAAAGGAAAAAAAAAAACAAAAACTACCAATGAAGGAGGTAATAATGTGGAGATACCAAAAAAAGCCTTTACAAAAATATTATAAATACTTAAGGAGTTGAAGGAAAGTACAGATAAAAACTAAAGGATATAATGAAAACAATGAATGCACAATATGAGAATCTAAGTAAAGATATAGAAATGTTTAAATGGACCAAATGGAACTACTGGAATTGAAGACCAAAATAGCTGAAATGAAAAATATCAAGGAGGATTTCAAGAGCAGATTGGAACTGGCAGAAGACAGAATCAGTGGACTTGAAGACAAGATATTTGAAATGAATCAGGTCAAGAAGCAGAAAGAAAAAATAAATAATAAAAGCAAAAATATGGGGAGTGGATGTAACTCGGTGGTTGAGCACCTGCTTCCCATGTACGAGGTCCTGAGTTCAGTCCCCAGTACCTCCTGAAAAAAAAAAAAAGTGAAAACATCTATGGATCACCATCAAGAGCACCATTATACACATTATGGGACTCCCAGAATGAAAAGAGAGAAAAGAGCAGAAAGAATAGTCAAAGAAATAATAACAGCATTTCCAAGAAGCTCAGAGAATACCAAACAAGATAAACATGAAGAAAAATACACCCCATCATGTACTGATCACACTATCAAATGCAAAGGAAAAGGAGAGAGTTCTGAAAACTTCAAGAGAAAAGCAATATGTATGTACAAGGGAGTCCAAGTTAGATTGAGTGCCAATTTCTCATCAGAAACCATGGAGGCAAGAAGTCAGTGGGTTGAAATACTTAAAGTGCTGAAACAAAACCACTGCCAGTCAAGTGTTTTATATCTCTTTCAAAAATGAGGGAGAGATTAAGACATTCTCAGATTAATAAAAGCTGAGGGAATTCATCAGCACTAGACCTGCCCTACAAGCAATGCTAAAGGGAGTTCTTCAGACTGAAAGGAAAGGACACTAAACAGTGGTTCTTTCTGTATGGAAAGTGGTATGAAGAAATAAAAACCAGCAGTAAAGATAACTGTTTGGATAATTATAAATGCTAATATCATTGTATTGTATTGTTTGGTATGTAACTCCATATCTTACTTCCTATAGGTATTAAACTGTAAATGAACAAAATGTAATGATAAATCCAGGACTTTGGACATACAATGTACAAAGACACAAGTGGTAACAAGTAGGAAAAATGGTGAGGGGCAGAGAAGTATAGGAAAAGTATATCTGCATGATATTGAAGTTAAGTTGGTATCAAAATGTAACTGTTATATATTGAGGATGTTAAAATTTAACCCCTTGGTAACCACAAGGAAAAGAAATGAAAAATATAACCAGATAGAAATGAGAAGACACTGAACATGATACGACACAAGAAAGCAAATAAATATAAAAGCAGGCATTAACAGAAGTGAGGGACAAAAAAGATATAAGACTTACAAAGGCTAAATAACAAAATGGCAGAAGAAACTCTTGTATTATCAGTACTGACTTTAAATGTAAATGGATTAAACTTTCCAGTCAAAATGCATAGATTGGCAGAATGGATTTAAAAAAAAAAAGCATGACCAACTTATAAGCTCTCTGCAAATAGACTGACATTAAAGTAAAAAATACAAGTAAGTTGAGGGTAAAAGGGTGGAAAAATATATACCATGCAAGTAGTAACCAAAAAAAAAAAAAGAGCTGAGGTGGCTACTATACTAATATCAGATAAAACACACTTTAAGTCAAAAAGTTACAAGGGACTAAGATGGTCATTACAAACTGATAAAGGGGCAATTCAATGGGAAGATGTAACAATTATAAATATATATGCACCTAGCAGGAGAGCCCCAAAATATATGAGGCAAATATTGACAGATTTAAAGGGAGAAATTGATGGCTCTACATTAATAGTAGGAGACTTTAACACACCACTCTCAATAATGGGTCAGAAGATCAATAAGGAAGTACAGGACTTGAATGATACACTAAACCAACTAGACTTAACAGACATATGTAGAACACTGAACCAAATGAAAACAGAATACACATTCTTTTCGAGTATGCATGGATCATTCTCCAGGACAGACCATATGTTGGTTCACAAAACAAGTCTCAATAAAATATAAAAATATTGAAATCATACAATGTACATTGTCGGACCACAATGGAATGAAGCTAAAAATCAATAACAAGGGGATAAAGGGGAAATTCACAAATATGTGGAAATTAACAACATACTCTTAAAAAACCAATGTGTTAAAGAGGACTTCAAAAGAGAAAGGCAGGGGGCAGATGTGGCTCAAATGGTTGGGCATCTGTCTGCCATATGGAGGGACCTGGGTTCGATCCCCGGGACCTCCCGGTAAAATAAATATATATATATTTAGAAGGCGCATGGGCTGCCAAGCTTTGTGTGCCGGTGAGCCGCCAGGCCCCAGGAGCCATGCAGCAAGATGATGACGTAACAGGAGAGAGACGCAGGGGAGAGACATGACGAGATGCTCCGGAAACCAGGAACCGAGGTGGCGCAGGTGGCAGAACACCTGTCTCCTACATTGGGGAGGGGGGAGGAGGAAGGGGGACTATAAGTGGATACTATGAACAAATGTATGCCAATAAATTAGATAACCTAGATAAAATAGACAAATTTTAGAAACACACACGCTACCTGCAAGAAGATATAGAAGATCTCAACAAATCAATTTCTTGTAAAGAGATTGACTCAGAAATCAAACACCTCCCAATAAAGAAAAGACCAGGACCAGATGTCTTCACAGGGGAATTCTACCCAACATTTCAAGAAAACTCCAATTCTACTCAAACTCTTCCAAAAAATTAAAGAGGAGGGAATAATCCCTAACTCATTCTATGAGACCCAAATCACCTTCACACCAAGGCAGTAAAGACACCACAAGAAAAGAAAACTATTCTCTTATGAACACAGATGCAAAAATCCTCAACAAAATACTATCAAACTGAATCTAATAGCATATTAAAAGAATTGTACACCATGAGCAAGTGGGATTTATCACTGGTATGCAAGGTTGGTTCAACATAAGAAAATCAATTAATGTAATACACCACATTAACAGAATGAAGGGGAAAAACACATGGTCATCTCAATAGATGCAGAAAAGGCATTTCATGAAATACAGCACCCTTTCTTGATAAAAAATAAACTTAGACCATTCGGAATAGTATGAACCTCCTTCAAATGATAAAGGGCATTGTATTAGTCAGGGTTCTCTAGGGAAACAGAAACAACAGGATATATCTGTAAGTACTATGAGATTTTATAAAATTGTCTTACACCACTGTGGGGATGCACAAGTCCAAATTCCATAGGGCAGGCTTCAAGTCAGGAATTCCGATGAAGGTCCTCAATGAATTCCCCAGGAAAAGCTGGCTGGCTGAGATAGAGATGAAAATTCTCACTTCTTACTGCTGAAATCATCACTTCTTTTAAAGCCTCCAACTGATTGGATGAGATGCCTCTCATTGCTGAAGGCAATCTTCTCAGTTTACTGTAGATGTAATCAACCATAGCTGCAATCAATGTACTAATGATTTAGGTCCGTGAAATGTCCTCAGAGTAACAATTAGGCCACTACTTTCTTGACCAAACAACTGGGCACCATTACCTGGCCAAGTTGACACAGGAACCAAACCATCACAGGTATATATGAAAAGCCCACAGCTAACATCTTACTGAATGGCGAAAGACTGAAAGTTTTCTCTCTAAGATCAGGAAAATGACAAGGATGCCCACTGTCAACGTTATTATTCAACATTGTACTGGAAGTTCATGCCAGAGCAATTAGGCAAGGAAAAGTACTAAAAGGCATGTAATTGGGAAAGGAAGAAGTAAAACTTTGCAGATGATATGATCCTATATACAGAAAATCCTGAAAAATCCACAACTAAACTCTTAGAGCTGATAAATAAATTCAGCAAAGCAGTGGGGTACAAGATCAACACCCAAAAATCAGCACTGTTTCTATATACAAGCAATGAGCAACCAGGAGATGAAATCAAGAAAAAAATTCCATTCACAATATCAAGTAAAAGAATCAAATATCTAGGACTAAATCTAACCAAGCATGTAAAGGACTTATACACAGAAAACTACAAAACAATGCCAAAAGACATTAAAGAAGACCTAAATAAATGGAAGGATATTATGTGTCCATGTATTGGAAGACTAAATATCATTAAGATGTCAATACTACCCAAAGCAATGTATAGATTCAATGCAATCCCAATAAAAATTCCAACAACATTCTTTGTGGAAATAAAAAATCTAATCATCAAATTTATATGGAAGAAAAAGGGTTCCCAAATAGCTAAAGCCGTCTTGAAAAAGGAGAACGATTTTGGAGGACTCACACTTCCTGATCTTAAAACTTATTACAAAGCTACAGTAACTAAAACTGCATGGTATTGGCACAAGGACAGATATATAGACCAGTGGAATAGAATTGAGAGCTCAGAAATCAACCCTCATATTTATGGTCAGCTGCTTTTTTTCAAATTGAAGTATATCATTCATATGTGAACATACATAAACAGTAAGTATATAGTAAAAGTTGTGAACTTACAAAATAAAAGTGCATAACATCATATAGGAGTCCCATACATCAACCCACCACCAACACCTTGCATTATTGTGAAACATTTGTTACAAATTATGAAAGAATATCATCAAAACATTAATACTAACTATGGTCCATATCTTACATTTGGACTTTATTATTATTTTTTAAATATATTTTTATTACAGAAGTTGTGATCTTATGAAACAATCACATACATGTGTAGAATTCCCATACAACTACCCTTTACCA
>JAQZBX010054887.1:0-18550 GCA_029593785.1 Cabassous unicinctus | reverse complement strand
AAAAAAACTTAATGAAGTGAAGGAAGAGATAAAGGATATTAAGAAGACACTGGGGGAACATACTGAAGAAATTGTAAACATACGTAAAAAATAATAGATCTGATGGCAATGAATGGCAGAATGCAGGAAATCAAAAATATACTGGAAGCACAAAGCAGATTTGAACAGGCAGAGGAAAGAATTAGTGATGTCAAACACAATACATCTGAAATCAGACAGATAGCAGAACAGAGAGATAAAAAGATAGAAAAAATTCAACAGGGACTTAGGGACTTTAATGATAACTTGAAATGCAAAAAAACATACACATTATAGGCATCCCAATGGGAGTAGAGAAAGAAAAGGGGATAGAAGGAGCATTGGAGGAAATAATGGCTAAAAATTTCACAACTCTTTTGAAGGACATGGACTGTCATGTCCAGGAAGTGCAACACACCCTGAACAGTGTAAATACTAACAGGCCTACCCCAAGACATATGCTTGTCAAATAATCCAATGTTAAAGTCAAAAAGAGAATACTGAAAGCAACAAGAGAAAAGAAATCCATCACATCCATGGGAACCTCAATAAGATTAAGAGTTGATTTCTCATGTGAAACCACAGGGGCAAGAAGACAGTGGTATGACATAGTCAAGGAGCTAAAAACAACCAACCAAACAAACAAAACCTTACCACCAATAATTCTGTATTCAGCAAAGCTGGCATTCAAAAATGAGGGCAAGTGCAAAATATTGAGAGATAAACAGAAATTAAGAGTTTGTCAACAAGAAACTTGCTCTACAAGAAATACTGCAGGATGAAAGAAAAAAAGGAGGAGAGACAGGGTTGGAAGAGAGTGTCAGAATGAAGATTACTTGTAAGAATAACTAAAGACTAAAAAGAGAAATAAAAACAACATGTGAGATATGTATATATATATAAATTTAAAGAAAATATGGCTAATGTAAATAAAGCCTTCAAAGTAATAATACTGAATGGTAATGGATTAAACTTTCCAATATAAAGAAACAGATTGGCAGAATAGATAAGGAAATATGGCCCTTCTATATGCTGTCAACAAGAAACTCACCTTATACCCAGAGACACAAGGGGTTTGTAAGTGAATGGTTGGAAAACAATTTTACATGCAAATAATAACAAAAAAAGTTAGAAGTAGCTATGCTAATATCAAACAAAATAGACTTTAAATGCAAAATTATTGTAAGAGACAAAAAAGGACACAATGTATAAATAGAGTAATCAATCAAGATGAAAGTGCAATCATAAACACTTATGCACCTAACCAGGGCAACTCAAAATACATGAGGCAAACATTGGAAATTTAAATGGAGAAATAGATTCTTCTATAATTATAGTGGGGGTCTTTAGTACACCAACATCACCATTAGAAAGAAAATCTCAACAGAAGATCAATAAAGAAACAGAGACCTTGAATAATATGTTACAGGTTAGAGATCTAATAAACATATACATAACATTACACCCAAATACAGCAGTATATATATTTTCTCAAGGACACATGGATCATTCTCCAAAATAGACCACATGTGAGGCCACAAAACAACTCTCAATGAATTCAGAAAAATTAAATTACACAAAATAATTTCTCAGACTACAATGGAATGAAGCTAGTAATTAATAAGGGGCAGAGAACCAGATAAGGCACAAATATATGGAATTAAAACAGCACACCCTTAGAAAATCAGTGGGTCAAGAAGGAAATTGCAAAAGAAATCAGTATCTACCTTGAAACAAATGAAAATGACAGTACAACATATCAAAACCTATGGGATGCAGAAAAAGCAGTGATGAGAGGGAGATTTATAGTCATAAATGCCTATATTAAAAAAGAAGAAAGAGCTAAAATCAAAGACCTAACTGCACAAAAGGAGGAATTATAAAAAGAACAACAAACTATTCTCAAAGCAAGTAGAAAGAATGAAATAACAAAGATTAGATCAGTGTTAATGATATTGGAAATAAGAAAACACTAGAAAAAGTTAACAAAACCAAAAGTTGATTATTTGAGAAAATTAATAAAATTGACAAATAGATAGACTAACAAAAAAGAGAAAAGAAGCAAATACATAAAATAAGAAATGGGGAAGGGATATCCACTGACCCACAGAAATAGAGTATCATAAGAGGATACTTCGAAAAATTGTTTGCCAAAAAGATGGACAACTTAAATGAATGGACAAATTTATAGAAACACACAAGCAGCCTACACTGAAGAAAGAAGAAATTGATGAACTCAACAGAACAATCACAAGTAACGATATTGAATCATTCACCAAAAACCTCCCAACAAGAAAAGCTCAAGACCAGATATTTTCACAGGTGAATTTTTCTAATCATTCTGTAAAGAACTAACACCAATCCTGATTAAACTCTTTCAAAAAATAGAAGTACAGGGAACATTGTCTAAACTGTTCTTTGCAGCCACTATCTCCCTAATATTAAAGCCACACAAAGACACCATAAGTAAGGAAACCTATAGACCAATCTCTCTCTTGAACCTAGATGCTAACATCCTCAACAAAATACTTGCTAATCATATTTAACAATACATCAAACAAATTACACATCATGATCAAGTGGATTTTATCCCTGGTATGCAAGGATGGTTGAACATAAGAAAATAAAATTAATGTAATACACCACATTAACAAATCAAAGGAAAAAAAATACATGATTATCTCCACTGATGCAGAATAAGCTTTTAACAAAATACAGTAACCTTTCCTGATAAAAACACTTCAAAAAATAGGAATAGAAGGAAACTTCCTCAGCATGATAAACTGTATATATGAAAAAACCCATAGGTAACATCATATTCAATGGTGAATTGCTAAAACTTTCCCTGAAATATCTGGAACAAGAAAAGGGTGCCCACTTCACTGCTCTTACTTAATATTGTGTAAGAAGTACTTGCTCAAGTTCTTAGGCATGAAAAAGATATATAAGCTATGTAAATTGGAAAGGAACTAGTGAAAATTTCACTATTTGCAGATTACATGATCCTAGGAAATCTAAAATAAAACTTATAGAGTAGATAAATGAGTTCCGTAAAGTGCAGGATATAGGATCAATGTGCAAAAATCAGTAGCATTTCTATACATTCATAATGAGAAATCTGAGGAAGAAATCAAGGAAAAAACCATTTATAATAGCAACTAAAAGAATCAAGTACATAGGAAAAAACTTAACTGAAGATGTAAAGAACTTGTGCGCAGAAAACTACACAATATTGTTAAAGGGTATCAATGAAGATCTAAATAAATGGAAGAATAGTCCCTATTCAAGTATAGGAAAACTAAACATCATTATGATGTCTATCCTACACATAGGGATTTACAGACTTAATGCAAATCAAATAAAAATTACAACACCATTTCTTATTGAATTGGAAAAAATAACTATGTAATTTATTTGGAGAAACAAGGGTCACTGTATAGTCAAAGACATATCAAAAAAAGAAAAATGAATTGGAAGAAATATACTATCTGACTTCAAAACATACTGCAAAGCTACATTGGACAAAGCTGCAGAGTACTGGCAAAATGACAGACATATGGACCATTGGAACAGTATTGAGAGTTCTGATATAGATCCTCACATATGCTGTTAACTAATATTAGACAAGGTCACTAAGCCCACTCTACTGAGAGAATGGCCTCTTCAGCAAATCATGCTTGGAGAACTGGATATCCATATCAATGAGAATGAGAGAATCTCACCATCTCACACTCTATACAAAAATTAACACAAGATGGATAAACAGCTAAATATAAGAATCAAGATAATAGAGTCCCTGAATGATAATGTAGGGAAGAATTTACAAGATCTTGTAGTAGGAAATGGTTTCATAACTTTACACCCAGAGCATGAGCAATGAAAGAAAAAAATAGATAAATGGGATCTCCTCAAATTTGAAAGCTTTTGTGCTTCAAAAGACTATATCAAGAAAGTGAAAAGGCAGCCTACTCAATGAGAGAAAATATTTGGGAATCATCTATCTGAAAGGGGACTAATATCCAGCATATATAAAGAAATCCAAGATTTTAAAAATAAAAAAAACAAACAACCCATTTAAACATGTGCCAGAGATTTGAATAGACACTTCTCCAAAGAAGAAATAGAAATGGCTAAAAAGCACGTGAAAAGATGCTCAACATCACTAGTGATTAAGGAAATGCAAATCAAAACTACAAGGAGATATCATCTTACACCCCTTAGACTGGCAGTTATTAAAAAACAGAGGTCTACAAGTGTTGAAGAGAATGTGGAGGAATGGGAACCCTTATCCACTGCTGGTGGGAATGTAGAATGGTGCAGCCATTGTGGAAGACAATTTGGCAATTCCTCAGGAAGTTAACTATAGAACTGCTATATGAGCCAGCAATCCCACTCCTGGGTATATACACAGAAGGATTGAAAGCAGAGACACAAACAGATATACGCACACCAGTGTTCATAGCAGCATTATTCACTATCACCAAAAGTTGGAAGCAACCCAAATGTCTATCAAAAGAGGAATGGATAAGCAAACAGTGATATATACATAAAATGGACTATTGCTCATCTGTAAGAAGGAATGTAGTATTAAAACATGGGAGAACATGGATGAATCTTGAACACCTTGTGTTGAGTGAAGTAAGCCAGGCACTGAAGGACAAATATTACATGACCTCATTGATAAGAATTAAGCAAATTGACCAGACTCATGGAGCTTAAGTCTGGCTGACACTTTTACAGGAGAGAGAAAGGGAGTAGAGGGTGGTGAGCAGATGACCAAATGGATAAAATCTATAAGTTGGAAAGGTGTAGTTGTACAGTGGATGATCATGACAGCATTACAGTGAGGTGATTGGGTCAGGCGGTGCTGGTCTGTGAGGGGGAGTATAAGAAGTGTTGGTTTGGACTATCCATGGAACTAGGGGAAGGGTAGGGGAAGGAGCAGGTGAACTCTGGGGATTTGTAGGTTTGTGGTTAAAGCTACAATTTGGGGAATGTTTTTTTTGGCAAATATGGCAGGGGAAGTTTACTGCTGTATGGTGTGGAATGTGGGAAGTATATGGAACAGGGCTCACCTGGAGCAGGCTTCTGTGGATTACGTAAGTCATCATCTTGTCATATCATGTTATATCAGTGGTGGAGACCCACAAAGTAAACAAGAAAATATTAAATTCCCATCCTGGGAGTACTGCTATGTTCACAAGTAGAGAGACAAGAATCCCTTGAGAACATAGGCATTGCCTAATAAAAGAAAACAGACCAATATGTCAAGCCCTCAATATTGTTACAAGTAACTATGAATCTGACTCTTCAAAAATTGAAACTTGGCAGTTACCATATGTTATGAGGGGAGAGGGAGGGAAAAATAAAATCTATGGAATGTAGGGCATTTTTAGAGCATTAGAATTGTTCATTATGATCTTGCAGTAATAGACACAGGCCATGTATTAGCAAATGGTGTGCTGATGCAAAGTACCAGAAGTCTGTTTGCTTTTATAAAGGGTATTTATTTGAAGTAAAAGCTTATACTTACAAGGCCCTAAAGAGTCCAACTCAAGGTTGTTTTCTCACCTAAAGTCTTTTGCAATGTGTTGCAGCAAGATGGTACACAAAGTCTAAGAGGGTTCAGCCTTCCTTTTTCCTCTTAAGGCTTCATGATCCCAGCTCCTTCCAATCTCAGCTGTAGGCTGAAGGGCTCATTTCTTTCCTGGCATTCTCAGTTGCTCAGGGCTCTGGTCTCTACAGCTTCAAATTTTAAGGCATATTGCTCAGCTCTTTCCCAGGCCCCAGGATTAAAGTTCTCCCCTCTGCTGTTTCTATGGAGTTCTCTCTTTCTTTTGTACATCTTGTCTTATCTGCCTTGTTGAGTGAGTATCCATTTATATAGCTCACCAAGGAGCAGGGACTCAAATCAAAGCCCTAATCTTGATTTAACAAAGTAAATGTAAAGTCTTTGAATTTAAATCAATCAAAGGGTATCATAGCCAAAGGAGCAAAGAAGTTTATAAACATAATCAATATCTCATTTTAGAATTCATAAATAATATCAAACTGCCTCAGGCCACTTCAAACTTTGTCAATACCTATAAAAGTCTGTGATCCAAAATGTAAACCACAATGTAAAGCATTGACCATGGTTAGTAGCAATGCCTCAATATTTGTACATCAATTATAACAAATGTACCATCCACACATAAAATGTTATTAAAAGGGGAGCAGGGAAAAGGGGGAGGGAATTGGGTATATGGGAATCCCCTATATTCTCTGTTTGAATTTTCTGTATCCTAAAGCTTCTTTGTAGATAAGATGAAAAAAAAAAATAAGACACTGGGGGAAAATATGGGGGAAAATGTCTCTTTACATACAAGACAACAGCTCTTACAATGATGAAAGGCACAATGACTAATTTTTTATTTCAATTTTTAATTTTTTTTATTTTAATGGTTATTTTTTAAATTATTTCATTTTCTTATTAATTTTATTTGGTTATTTTGTTAGCTTCATTTTTGTAGAGATTTTGGATCAAAGAAGGATTGTAACTGTGGCAGGTGATGATCACTCAAGTGTGCTGTCAGAGATGAGTGATGCATGGGAAGGGATTCACCTGAGGCATGTCTCTTAGGTATATGAATATGTTCAAGTGTTCATGGGGCATTGTCTTGGCTTTGTCTCGGTGGGTGGAGATCCATACAATACCCAAAAGAATATTTAATTTCCATCCTGGGGAGTGCTGCTACATTCTCTAATAAGATAGCAAAATTCCCCTTAGTACAAGGAAAGTTCCTAGTGAAAGAAGACAGACCATTATGCCACACCCTTGGTATTGATGAACCTTTTCTTGTGAAATTGAAACATATCCTACTATTATATACTTCATAAGAGTTACTTTCAGAAAGCTTCCTTGTTGCTCAAATGTGGCCTCTCTATAAACCAAATGCAGGATATAAAGGCACTACCTTCCATCCCACCATGCAGCATGACTCTGGGGATGAGCCTCCTGAGGAATTATTACGAATGCCAACTAGCAATGCAGCTAGAGAAAGACCTTGACCAAAAGGGGGAAGTGGTAAATACAAATGACTTTTAACAGCTAAGAGATTTCAAATGGAATCAGAGTTCATTCCAGAGGTTACACTTTCTCACATCTTGGCAGGATATCATTGATTGTCACAGTAAACGGTGCCTCAAATACTGGGTCTCCTGAGAGCTCAAGTCATTCAGAAACTTTAAGCAGGGCATACAGCTTAGGAATTCAGCACCCTGTCAGTGGGCCTTACTTTGGAATTCACGCTCCCCAGTGTAACAGAGTTAGACTCATTTATAGGTTCTCCACACATGCCTCTTCTCCCCATTTTATTTGAACCTATAATTAGCACTATACTTGATAAAAATCTGTTCCAGAGACTTAAATCTTTGGTCTCTCCATGTGCCAGTTGAGCCCTGAACCTTAGCAATGTTGCAACACCTACTTTCCAGTTCATTTGAATCAACCAGGATAACTAACAAGGAGATAATTATGGATAATGCCCATCCCAGGGATCAGGGAGTACAACGGCAAGCAAGATAATTCCATCCATCTACTTCATGGGAGCTAAGCCCCTCTCAATTAGAATTTACTGGGCATCACCATGCCAAAAATCTTCAAGATTGGAGAATGAACATTGGACTAAAGTAGACTTATTATTATTTTACTATAAACTTATTATTATCCTAGCAATGGAAGAACTGTTATCATTGATATAAAGGCAGTGGTCACCAGAGATTCTGAGGGATGGAAGAGGGAATAAAAGGTGTAAGATGGAGGCATTATGGGACATTGGAATTGTTCTGCATGACATTGCAGAGACAGATACAGGCCTTTGTATATTTTCTCATAACCCACAAAATTTGGTGTATCAGAGTGTAAACTATAATGTAAACTGTAGTCCATGCTTAGTAACAATGCTTCAATATGTGTTCATGGATTTTAACAAATGTACCATGCTAATGAAGGTTGTTGTAAATGTGGGAAAGTGTGGGAGGGGAGGGAGTTAGGCATATAGGAATCCCTCGTATTTTTTATGTAACATATAAGTAATCTAAAGCTTCTTTAAAAATGAAAACAATTAATTAAAAAAGAGGATATATGAAAACAAATTAGATAAATTTGCTGAAATGGACAATTTGTAGAAGGCAACAAAATTTCTACTAAAGAAGGAATAGAAATCTAAGCACACAAACAACTACTAAAGAGAATAAATGAGAAATAAAAAAGCTCCCCAAACAGAAAATCTCAGGACAAAATGGTTTCACAGGGGAATTTTATCAAATATTCCAAAATAATTAACACCAATCTTCTCAAACTCTTCCAAAAATATGACTAACAGGGAACACTAACTAACTCTTTTTATGAGGCCAATATTCCCACCATACCAAAGCTAAATAAAGAAACCACAAGAAAAGAAAATTGCAGATCAATATCTCTTATGTGTAACTGGAAAAAGACCTTGACCAATGGGGGAAAAGGTAAAGACAAATGAGTTTATATGGCTAAGAGACTTCAAAGTGAGTCAGGGGGTCATTCTTGAGGTTAAGCTTATGCACATCTCAGCAGGATCTCTTTGACTGCCAAAGTGGATACTACCCCAAATACCAGGGCTCCTTAGGGTTCTGGAGACATCCGGACATTATAGTCAGGTCAGATAGCTTAGGGAATTAGTGCCTTGCCAGTGGCCCTACTTTGGAATTTATGCTCCCCAGAGTGACAGAGTTGGACTCAGTTGTGGTTTCCCTACAGATGGCTCTTCTGCCCTTCTATTTGAACCTATAATTAATACTAGACTTGGTAGGTGTACATCTGAGAGGCTTAAATCTTTGGGCTGTCCATGTGCCAGCTGGACCCTGAATCTCAACAGAATTGCAAAACCTACTCTCCAGTTTGTTGGTCTCACACAGGACAACTAAAATGGAGGTGATGACAGACAACTATGATACTATGGAACTGAAAGAGTCTACAACTGCAAGCAAGAGAGTCCTAACTATTGGGCTGGCATCACAACCCCCTCTCAATTAGAGGTGGAATGGACAGCACCATCCTATATCCTCAGGATTGGGGAATGAGCAATGGAAAAGTAGACTTACTGGTATTCTACTATTGACTTATTTTGATTCTAGAAATGGAAGAAATTATTTCATTGATGTACAGGCAGTGTCCACTGAAATTTCAGAGGGCAGAGAGAAGGAAAAACAGATGAAATATTGGGGCATTTTCAGGACTTGGACATTGTCCTGAATGACATTGCAACAACAGATACAGGCCATTATAAATCTTGCCATAACCTATAGAATTGGGTGGGAAATATTGTAAACTATAATATAAACTTTAATCCACACTTAGAGTCAATGCCCCAAAATGTGTTCAATTGCAATGAATGTATCTCAGTAATGAAGGATGGTGTTAATGTGGGAAAATGTGGGAGGTGTGAGGAGCAGAGCATATGGGAATCCCCTTTATTTTTATGTGACATTTGTATAATCTAAGTGTCTTTAAAAAAAATTAAAATATAAAAAAAAATGTCTCTTATGGACATATATGTAAAGATCCTCAGCAAAATGCAAGGAAACTGAATTCAATAGCATATTAAAGGAATTATGCACAATGTTCAAGTGAGATTCATTCCAGGTTTACAAGAATGGTTCAACATAATAAAATCAAATAATGTAACACAGCACATTAACAGAAGGAACAAATAACAAACACATGATCATCTCAATTGATGTAGAAGAAGCATTTGACAAAATCCAACATCCTTTCTTGATAAAAACATATAGAAAACTAGGAATAGGATATTTCCTCACCCTGATAAAGGGCATACATGAAAGTTCAATATCTATCTTCATACTTAATGATCAAAGACTAAAAGATTTCCTTCTAAGATTAGGAACAAGACAAGGATATCTACTGTGATCATTGTTAGTCAACATTGTAATGAAAGTTCTACCTAGAGCAATTAGGTAAGAGGAAAAAAACATCATAATTGGAAAGGAAGAAATAAAATTGTCTCTATTTACAGAGGACGTGATCCTACATATCAAAAATCCTGAAAACCCACAACAAAGCATCTAGAGCAAATAAATGAGTTCAGGAAATTGATGGGGGTGTAAGAGTAACATGTAAAATCATTAATATTTCTAAACACCAGTAATGAATGATGGAAGAAAAATAAAGAAAAATCCATTAGCAATAGCAACTAAAATGATCAAATATCTAGAAATAAATCTAATGATAATTTTGAGGAACTTATACATAGAAAACTTCAAAATATTGCTAAAAGAAATCAAGAAAGACAAAATAAATGGAATGATATTCCATGTTTATGGACTGGAATCTAAATTGTGTTAACAAGTCAATTCTACCCAAAACAATTTAAAGGTTCAATGCAACCACCAGAAAAATTCCAACAGCTTGCTTACAGAAATGAAAAAACCAATTGTCAAATCTATGTGGAAAGGGTAAGGGTCCCCAAATAGTCAAAGCTTTTTGAAAAAGAAGTTGCTGAACTCATACTTCCAAATATTAAAATTGATTATAAAGCCACAGTAAATAAAACAGCATGGTACTAGCAGAAGGGCAGACATATAAACCAATTGAATCAAATTTTGAATTATGAAACCAACCCTCACACATATGAATGGCTGATTTTTGCCAAGTTTGCCAAGTTTACTCAATCTGAAAATAACAGTCTCTTTAAAAAATGTTCAGAATACATGATGTGCACATTGAAAAGGATGGAGCTACCTCCATCCTATAGCACACAACATATGCAAAAAACATCTCAAAATGGATCAAAGACCTAAGTATCAGAACCAGAAGTATAAAACTACTATAAGAAAATATAGGGAATCATTTCAAGACATTGCACTAGGCAATGATTTCTTAGACTTTACAACCAAAATTCAAGCAACAAAATAAAATAAAAGATAAATTGTACCTCATAAATATTAAAAATTTTATGTGTCAAAGGACTTTGTCATGAAATTAAAATAACAGCCTAAGCAATGTCAGAAAATATTTGAAAATCACATATCTAATAGGGTTTTTATATCAAGCAAATAAAAAGAAATCTTCAACTCAAACACATTTTTAAAAAATGGGCAAACGATTAAATAGACATTTTTCCAAAGAAGATATAGAAAAGGCAAAAACAAAAAACAAACAAAAAAAAAACTCCAGCATTTGTGGTGGCTTGTACCCCAGAAAAACACATTATTAAGCTTAATCCAATCCTGTGGATATGAATTCTTGTAAGTAGGACCTATTGTTGAGCTTACTTCAGTTAAGGCATGAAGCAGCTGAATTAAGATGGTTCTTAGGCCTTGTATGGAATGTCCCAAAGAAAGAAAGTCAGAGTGAGCAGTCAGAAGCTTTAAGTCAATGGAACAAATACACCAGGAGAGGCTTCCTTGTGCATTGTACAGAAAAACACAGGGTTGCTTGGAACCAGCCCCCAAAAGCCACAGTCTACTGGGATAAACATCACATTGGTGGCACCTTGATTTTGGACTTCTAGCCTTGAAACTATGAACTATTGTGCATGGCATGTGCTTTATTAGCAATGAAACTAATATCACAGTAGGAATTTCTAATCAAAAGCACAATGATACCATTTCACACTCATTAAATGGCTATTATTTTAAAATGGAATGTTACCAATGTTGGAGAGGATGTGGAGAAATAGGCACACTCATTCATTGTTTTGGGGAATGTAAAATGATGCAGCCACTGTGGAAGGCACATTGGCAGTTCTTCAGAAAGTTAAATAAGTACCACATGACTAGCAATTACAATTCTAGGTATATGCAGTGTGGTTGCTGATGGCTGCTTTGCCTTCATTGTCATGTCATATATTTGCATATTTTCTACTGTGCTCAAGATTCCAACCAGGCAAGGACAAGGAAAGGCTTTTCCACCTCTGTCCCACACATCATTGTGAGGATTGTCTTTGTAAAGCACAGTCACTTCTGTGTACATGAAGCTAACCTCTGACTCACCCACAATTCAGGACAGGATCACCTCATTGTTCTATTCTATAGCCCCTCCTTTCTTGAATACTATTATCTATATTTTTAAGAATCAAGCAAATAAAACAGACTGTAAAGAGAATTATGAGCAAAAAGTTTACTTAGGAAAGTGATAATTTACTTATCTTAAGACACTCCCATGTTGATGAGGTGAGTTGCAAAATGCTTACAAATTAACTTTATTTCCTATTTCTAATTTGGTGGTAGTAACGTGAGTTCTATGATATAGTCATTGTATTACATGACAGCATAGAAACAACAAAATCGCATTTCATTTGCTGAAAACTATATTCTAAATAGGTTAACAATTTCTTTGTATGTCTTGTGAATTTTTGTTGATATCTTGGTATAGATTATTTTGAGTTGCTAATTCTGGAGGTAAGATTTTGCCTCTTACCTAAGGTTTTATTATAGATTGATTCTGTGTTGAGCCTCTTATCCAACTATTATTTTAGTTTATACTGTTTTCCCTGGGCATGTTTGATAGCTTTCGATAGTTCTCTAGTATGTATGACTGTTTCCCTCCTATAAAAGCAGTTCTTTTTTCCAGCTTCTTTCCTTGTGCTCTGGGATATGCAATTTATTTTAATAATGGTTTTTTTCTCTCCCTGGGAGCTGCAAACAGCTCATCTTCACTCTCTGGCCCCTGGTTTACCTTTGCACTCCAGCCTTTAGCAATGTTACTGCTCTGTGGCTCACATATCCTTAATTCATGGCTTTTCTGCCCCTGCAACTTGCAAGTTCAGGGACCCACAAATATGTCCTGTGACAGTCTTCCATGGAGCCACTTGAGGCTCATTATCAAAGTCACCCAATTTTTTATTAGGTGAAGCACAATTTGGGCCTAAGAGACTCTAACAGGAATGCATGCAGGCCACAGAGCCAGTCCCATGATTTGGTCTGCCTTCAGGGACCAATATTGTATGTGCAGGAGTCCAAACTGCCACCATGGTTCAATCAGGTTTAGAGATTTGCCTTTAACACACTTGTGCATTCAAACCACTGCTGTGTATCCCCACAAACTGCCATGCAGTTTTAATATCAGCAAAGGGGCCCAAGGGGGTGAATTTTTCCTGATGTTCAATACAATTTTAGATTTTTTTTCTAAATCAGCATTTGTTGAATTTTTCTCTAAGCTCTATGATCTTCCAGTGTTTTGATAAAATTTATTCTGCCTTTTTTCACTGTTTCTAAAGTGAGGCTTTCAGCAGGGCATCTTTCAGTGCAACTTGGAAACATCACCTTGCCAAATAATTTTTTTTTAGTTAATTTGTATGTTTACAGAAAAATCATGCTGAAAATTAAAAGATCTCTTCGATCCCCATCTATCCATGCTGTTTTCCTTGTAATTAACATTTTTCATTAGTGTGGTATCTTTGATACAATTGATGAAACAATATTATTATAGATATATCATTAATTACACTCCATAGTTTACATTAGGGTTCACTGTTTTTGCTGTCCAGTTCTTTGGTTATTTGTGGGTCTTTGAAATCTCTTTTCCTTTAACTTGTGATCAGCTAGTAACATGACAGAGAGATTCCATTAAACAACTAGAGCCAGGGGTAAAGAGAAGAAGAGAAAAAGAGCAAGATCTCCTTGTCTTTTCAAATTGGTTCTAGGTTGGGACTTTCCTTCAACTCTTAGCCAAGCTACTTAAAACTCTGCTGTAGTTCTCAACTCCTATGGTTCAAACCTATAGGTTTGTCAGAGGTGAAAGCTTAGGGTATGCTCATATCTTTTCTGAGAATGTGCCTGACTGGCACATGAACGTGTCTTTGTAAATTCTCTTTTATACATCCGATATTTTGCAATGCCATTAGTCCCTAAAGTAGCTCTCTCCCCAGATTCCTCTCCCAGTCTTTCAAGAAGTCTATTATTTACCTGTCATAATTCTTCCTTCAGATTGCAACAGTTTCTTAACTTCCCTTTCAATCATTTCAAGGAATTCCATGTGCACAGCTCCTATACACACTGAGAGAGATCTCAGTTGACACAAAAACAAGCACCTTACATCAATTTTTTAACATTACCGCAGACAGGCCAACATAGTAAACATGAAACATTTAATAGAAGGTGTGCTCTTCTCCCTCCAAAATCAGGTACCTACACAAGGAATGTGGGCTGCCATCTTCAGACCAAGTGTTTCCTTGTAGCCTAGTAATCTAAGCTAAAATGTCACAAAGCTCTTTTATCAAGATCTAAATTGGCTTCAGTCTTAGTTTTTTTGTTGTAAATCATTGATTAAATTCAGAGTTCAGACAAAGTTGATTCTGACAGATTTTCTTAATTTTTCTTGATTTGTCTATGCCAAGACAGGCCCTTGAACTCTGTAACTTTGGTAGTGCTGCTAAAATTACTTAATGAATCTAATTGTTTTTTTATATAATACATTTGACAATTAGTAAAAAATAAAAATAATACTAAATGCAGCATCAAACCTTATAAAACGTGAGAATGAATCAAATGAAAATTACATAATTTATTTATGAACACTCAAATATCTCATAGTGAAAAATTAAAGAAAACTTAAACATGAAGAGGTGGAAATAATTCATACCTAAGAAAATTTTACATTTTTAAAAATATTAATTCTTACTCAACTACCTACTCAGTCCAATGAAATATAAATAAAAATACCAGTGGTTTTAATTGTGTGTGGAAGTATATTGTAATTTTTAAAAAATATCTATTCCTAAAATATATATAGGAAAACCAATGATCAAAAAATCTATGACAATTTTAAAGAATATAAAGTTAGATAAATTTCACTGTCAGAATTCATGATTTCTGAGCAACAGTAATTAATCCATATGCTATTGGCAAACAGACTGATAAATAAACCAATGGAACAGAATAGAGAAAGCTTACATAGACAGACATATTTACAGTAAAATATGGTCCATTCAATAAATGTTGCTGGAAAAATTTAATACATATATTGAAAAAATAAAAGTTTTCCATACATCTCAAATTCTTAAATATTAATATGATTTGAAAGACTGGAAAATTTATTTGAGTATTGAGAAAGCTAATATAACATGTAACAAACAAGTAAAAAAAAATCAGTTAAAGCTTGTAGAAAAGTTATATAAAGATATATATGTGTTACAATATAGCAAAATAGATTTTATGATGCATGAAAATTCAGCCTATGTCAACACTTTTAAATCTCTGAGATTCAATTGTCTGAGCATAGTTGATTAAACAAGAAATCAATGACAAAAATTAAGAGTACTTCTAAAAACTATGGAAGGTTTCCAGTCTTCCAAAAGGATCTGACTGGTCCACTCATACCATTGTTACAACTAAATAGCATATGTTGTAGTGGCTTCTAATGTGAACTTTTTGCCATGTACTAGTCCAAATGCTTTAACTTTCTACTGTGTCACATCCTCAACAGGCTCATAAGGGTGGACACAATTGATAACATGTTAAAAGATGAAGAAACTGAGTCACAAGATATGACATGTGGTGAACAGCTGAAAAGCTACTCCCAAAGCTCAAAGCCTTTAGTGCTGGTCTTTGACACCAGGCTAGTAAATGACATTCAAAACATTTATGTTGGCAGTTTTGACAATATCAAAAGGGCTGCTTTATATCCATTGTAATTGTTCTGCATATTGCAATGACAGGCACAAGCTATTATATGTTTTGTCAAAACTTATAAAATTGTGTGGTGCAAAGTGTAAACCATAATGTAAACTTTAGACCAGAGTTAGTAGCAATGCTAAAATATGTGTTCATCAATTGTAACAAATGTACCACAGTAATGAAAGATGTTGTTAATAGGGTAAAGTGTGGGAGGGGGAGGTGATGGGACATATGGGAATCCCTTATATTTTCTATGTAACATTCATGTAATCTAAAGCTTCTTTTAAAAAAAAGAAGAAAAAATAATCCATTACATATTGAGATTTTGGCCTGGCTAGTGAAAATCATTCCATTTTACTAAGAAAATATTTTACAAATATTAAAACAGAAACACTTGATATCTGGGATTGGGGTGAAGCCAGTTTCTGTGCATCTTCTTTTTGGCTGTTTTGTCTCTGGGATCTTCAGTCATTTCAGCATAGGAATCATCATAATATTATGAGAATAGCAGTTTTATTTCTGTATTAATTATTGCCTCAAAAATCCTCAAATATCCAATATCTAATTTTTTTATTTTTAAAGAAGTTTTAGATTACATAATTATTACATCAAAAATACAGGGAATTCCCACATAATCCACCTCTTCTTCCTCCCACACTTTGCCACATTAACATCTTTCATTAGTGTGGTACATTTGTTTTGATTGATAGACACGTATTGAAGCATTGCTACTAACCATCGACTATAGTTTACATTACAGTATGCACTTTGCTACATATAATTTTATAGGTTTTGACAAAATGTATAATGACCTATATCTGACATTGCAATGTCATGCAGGACAATTCCAAAGTCCCAAATATGCCCCCATATCTTACACCTATTCTTCCCTCTCCCTTCCTCAGAACTTTTGGGGGCCACTGCCTTTATATCAATGATAAAAGTTTTTCCATTTCTAGAATAATAATGTTTATAAATAAATAATAATGGAATAATAATGTCTGTTTTAGTCCATTGTTCATTCCCCAATTTTGAGAATTTTGGGATGATGATACACACTCTGTTTCTGATTAAGAGGGGGCTTATATCCAGTGGAGCAAATGGATGGTACTGTCTTACTTGCAGTTTTAGATACAATATTTCTTGATACACGAATGTAGCATTCATACACTATTTTATTTATGCCCTCTTCTCTCATTATGTAGAGTCAATTATCATCCATAAATTCCCTCTGGGCAATGTCATTATAGATGGCAAAGATTGTGCTTCCATTGTTTTCCCTAATGCCTTCTGGAATTCAATATAGAAGCATTTGTTATAAAGCAAGATTATTCTTGTCAGGATACAGTATTTCAAATAAACCTGCCCACTTGAGCTTACCTACATGAAACAGGATTGGATACTCACCTTAAATCCAGACTTTCTTATCTGACATAAGAAGACAATATTATCTTGTGAGTATTTGTGTTATTAGTTTCCTTTTTCCTTCCCCTATACCTCACTCTATGAATCACCAACACTTCTTTCCTGTAGTATTCACTTATTTGTTGAGAGACTATGCTAATAGATCTAGAATAAAAAATATAAATAGGGAAGGTATGCACATAAAGAGATCAATGTCATCTTCTTTATTTTTTGCATTAAAATATTTCATTCTACTAATAGAACTCTTAGGAGAATTGCTAGTTCATCATGTAGGCAAAGAGTGAACATATACCAACATTGGATGGACCCGAGGTCAGCAATGCAAGCAGGAGATGAGGGGACTTTAAACTCTGCTTAGAGCTTTAATATGCAGAATACTAATTTATATTTATAGTTATATCAATTTATTGAGGTGCTTGTGTTTATCTACAAAATGGAAATAATGATTTATGCATGGTATACTGTTCAGCTAATTATTTTATGAGTGATTGCCTATAATTTTCTCTTTGCCAATCTATATCAAGAATTTTCCACTTATTCAATTTGAATCAGTGAACATAATCCTTTATTTTACAGGTGTAATTATTGGACTTATCACAGTATATGATGAAAGAGCATGTAAATATCTGTTCATTATAAATCTTACAGCTCCCAAACCAGTGCTTGCATATAACCCACCCAAAAATATTTTGAAAGAATTAGTAAATTATTAATAAATTAAAATTAGATGGATGTGTAAATGAATAAATTAATGAAGAAGTACTATTATGAAGAAAATATGTCATCCATTTCTTCAGGTATGTTAATTCATCTTTCATGTACTTGCAGAAAAGACATTATGTAACTTGCATTTGCACTTTGAGGGATGAGAGCAGCCATGCAATATTTTATCCACCCCAGGTAAGCTTTACTGAGCAAAGCAAACCCTGACACCTTCCAGTCTGCATATAAAGAAAAGGTCCTAATTATTTAAAAATCTTTCAATAATTTTAATGTTGATTTTATATTGTAATAGTACTTGGGAAAAAAAGAGTGATAGTCAATGCCATTTTTCATTTGCTTGGTAAAAACAATAGCACTTTGTATATTTAAAATGGAATAAATGTATATGTTCAAGGAGCATTTGCTTAATTATATTATCAGTGATTTGTATTTCATGTTTATGGAATTTTAAACATAGATTTCTGAGTATACCCTCTTTTAAATGTTTATCAATGTTAAATTCACAAAGTAGGTATTACTATAGGTTACATTGATAAAGAAATTTAGGTTAAAAGATGTTTGAGAGTCTCCCCTGTGCAACAAGGCAACTAAATGACAAAACTGGGATACAAAAGATATCTTTCTCTGAAGGCCATGATGTTTCACCTCTTTGACACTTTCATGGGGAAATTCTAGGAATAAATCTAAAATTTATTGGTGAATGTCACTCAATAATGTGTATATATATATA